>KV013959.1:48096-99255 GCA_001598015.1 Dorcoceras hygrometricum
GAATCTTGATGGCGTCGAACTGAAATGGAATCAATTCTGCGATCAAAGAAGAGAACTAGAATCCTTTCATTACATTGCATTTGTTTTACAGTTGATGAACTGTTATGCATTTTAATGTTATTATTCGTACCTGCTGATTATACTGAGATGATTCTCACCGGAGTTTATCCGGCTGTTGTTTTGTTTTGTATGTGTGCATGACAACAGGAAGAAATAACTAGTGGGGAGCAACCACGGGTAGCGAAAGATAATTACGTAGACGCTGGATCAGCAGCAGGAAGACTAAACACCAGCTGATAGTCTAGATGTTTGAACAATTGATCTTAGGTTGCTCAAGTCTGGTTTTGTATATAAGACATAAGCGTGTACTAGTGAACTTAGCTTGTAACCGCTGTAAACCATGAGGTATTTGTATAAATGAATAGTATTTACGTTACCAGCTGAACCCTTTATGCTTCTGCTGTATTGAATATGCTTCTGCTGGTTGAAAATTGAAAAAAAAATTTTTAGTAATTTATGTATGAACAGACTAGATATATATTAAACTTTTTTAGTTTAATTAATAACCCACTGATTAAGATTAGAGGATTAATTGTGGGCAGAGAGCCTCACAACAGGTGGTATCAGAGCGTTACTACATCAGTGAGATCATTGAACTAGATGAGTGGGGTAGATCGAGTTCTTCCTGATACCTTGATGATTTTGTGATCGTATTTATTGATGATATTCTAATCTATTCTAAGAATTTGAGTGATCATGCGAGCCATCTTCGAACAGTTTTGCAGACTTTGAGAAATGAGAAGTTGTATGCTAAACTGTCGAAATGTGAGTTTTGGTTACAAAGAGTTGTATTTCTTGGGCATATTATCTCTGGAGATGGTATTTCAGTTGATCCCAGTAAGATAGAGGCAGTAATCAATTGGCCTAGACCGAAATCTGTGCCGGAAATTCTAAGTTTTATGGGGCTTGCAGGGTATTACCGAAGGTTTATTAAGGATTTCTCGAGTACTGCAAAACCCATAACTCAGTTGACACAGAAAAATGCACCCTTTGTTTGGTCAGAAGCATGTGAGAATAGTTTTCTTGAATTAAAGAAGAGATTAACTACCGCACCAGTGTTAACAATTCCTGTAGGTACTGGTGGATTTTTTGTGTATTGTGATGCATCTCACCAAGGATTGGGGTGTGTTTTGATGCAGCGAGGTATGTGATTGCATACGCATCAAGACAGTTAAAACCGCATGAAATTCGATATCCAATTCATGATCTTGAATTGGCAGCTATCGTGTTTGCATTGAAGATATGGCGACATTATTTGTATGGCGAGAAATTTGAGATCTTTTCTGATCATAAGAGTCTGAAGTATCTATTTTCCCAGTCAGAATTGAATATGAGACAACGAAGTTGGCTGGATTTATTGAAAGATTTTGATTGTGAAATCAAGTATTATCCAGGGAAATCGAATGCAGCAGCTGATGCTCTGAGTAGGAAGATTTGTGCTTTATCTTGGACTACGATCGGGATGTCTAATTTGATAGAAACTTGCTGCATTTCTGGGTATGTATTTGAAACAGAAAGAAAACCAATGAGAATTTATGCTATCAGTGCTGAACCTGAACTGCTGATTCGAATTAAAGACGCACAAAAGAGAGATTTGAATATCCAGAAATCGATTGAACTAGTGAAGTCTGGACATCAATCTGAATATCAAATCAGTACTGATGAGGTATTATATGTGAATAGCAGACTTGTTGTTCCAGATATTAAGGAGTTGAAAGACCAAATTTTGAGTGAAGCCCATCGAAGCAAATTCAACATTCACCCTGGTGGCAGGAAAATGTATAACGATTTGAAGAAACAATACTGGTAGAAACAAATGAAGGCTGATGTGACTGAATTTGTTTCAAAGTGTTTGAACTGCCAGCAGGTGAAAGCGGAAATAAAGAAACCCGCTGGTTTATTACAGAGTCTATCAGTTCCTGAATGGAAATGGGATCATATTTCTATGGACTTTGTAACGAAATTGCCAAAATCATCCCGTGATGCAATTTGGGTGATTATCGATAGGTTGACAAAATCTGCGTGTTTTATTTCCTATCGAATGACCTATCGACATGATCAAATGGCAGACCTTTATGTTCGAGAAGTGGTAAGATTGCATGGAGTACCAAAATCGATTGTCTCTGATAGAGATCCCAGATTTACTTCTCATTTTTGGAGTAGTTTACAACAAGCGCTGGGTACAAAACTACATCTAAGCACTGCTTATCATCCTCAAACTGATGGGCAATCTGAAAGAACAATTCAGACACTTGAAGATATGCTTAGAGCAGTGGTATTAGATTTTGGTATGTCATGGCAAGATTCATTACCGCTGGTGGAATTTTCATACAACAACAGCTATCAAACCAGCATTGGAATGGCTCCGTTTGAAGCGTTGTATGGAAGGAAGTGTCGTTCACCATTATATTGGGATGATGTTTCAGAAGTGCCTGAGTTTGGACCAGATTTGAATAGAGAGATGACTGAAAAAGTAAAGTTTATTCAGCAGAGAATGCGAACAGCACAGCATAGACAAACGAAATATGCGAATACCAGGCGTAGGCCTTTGAGTTTTGAAACAGGGGACAAAGTCTTTTTGAAAATTTCTCCGTTTAAAGGCACGATAAGATTTGGCAAACGAGGAAAATTATCTCCTCGATTCATTGGTCCTTATGAAATTTTAGAGAAGATAGGTGATCTAGCATATCGACTGGCCTTACCTCCATCGCTTTCGGGTATACATGATGTTTTTCATGTATCTATGCTGAGAAAGTATATGCCTGATGCTTCTCATATTATTCCTGCTGAAGAAGCTGAGTTGGATGAAACTCTAAGTTATTTTGAACAACCAATTCAACTTCTTGATCGAAAAGAAAAACAACTTCGAACGAAGGTGATTCCATTAGTGAAGATTCAATGGAATCGACATGGCGTTGAAGAAGCAACGTGGGAAGTGGAAGATGATATGAAACAACGATTCCCTTATCTCTTCCAAGAAGGTTAGTTCTTGGCCAGAATCAATTTTCTCCTTATGTTCCATGTATATATAGCAACTGCTGATGAGTTCGAGGACGAACTCGAATCTTAGAGGGGGAGAAATGTAATGCCCGGAATCATTAAGAAGAGGATTAGTTTAGTAATTTCGACATTTAAGAATTGATGAAATTTGATTATGAGCTCGGATTTCTTCTGGAAGTGTTGGGTGATTAAGGAACCGTGTATCGTTAAATCGCGCTAAGTGTGAGAACCAGACGAAGTAACCAGGCGAAGCGATTTGATAAAATCAGCAGCAGGTTAATGTAGCTCGCGACTTGTTGAATTTTGAAATTCAGTTGAAGCGTTAGTATTGGTTACAGTTGGAAGCAGACGCGCGAATACAAGGATCATTAAGGAAACGCCACGTGTTGGTTACTGTTACGCACAAGGAATCAGCAGCAAGAGTTTCTTACGCACCTGCTGGTTTATTGAAGTATCGGCTGGGTGTTGATGGCGTAGGTGCTACGTCGTTGTTTTTGTAATAAACATGAACCAGTCGAGGAGAGTATGTGGAGATTGGTTCCAGCTGAAAAAATAATGCGACATCGTTTTGACTTATGACTATGAGCCTCGATACGATGTCGTTTAGCAACCAGGCGAGGAATTGGAAATCAGTCGATAGATTGTTGTATCTGCTGGTTATCCAGTCGAGGGAACAATGCGATACCATTTTGATTATGAAACAGGAAATGTTGATACGATGCCGTTTCGACTAATGTTGCGAAATCAGCCGTTGGAATAAGAGAGCAACCAGCTGCTGGTTTCTTGTAATAAAGGTGATACCTGCTGATGATATGTAACGACATCGTTGGAATTAGTTATAACGACATCGTTTTGAGTTTTGAAGTGTTGCGACTGGATTTATGTTGCGACTGGATTCATGTTGCGACTGATTGCGACTACAGCTGGTTTTTGCTTCTGCTGAAGAACAAGAGAATGTTATTTAGAACAGCAACTGAGAAAGGTCAACAGCAGTTGAAGAATCTGTTTACCGTTATCCACTTTCGAAGCGGTGGGAGTATATCATGTTTAAATACTCAGCATGACACATGGAACTCGAATTGAACACGTTGGAAATACTGCAGAACCACAGATATTGTTGTCTATAAATAAGAGTGAATTCGAAATATTGAGAATATCTTGATTTCAGTTATCAATTTGTGATTCTGCGAGTATCTCAGAAAGTGAGGAACAGAGCTTGAGATCACTGACTGAAGTATTTTGAAAACAGAGGAACGAAGGTATAATCTGACAGATGAGTCAGGAACTAGCTTATTCGAGAATGATATTTCTTGAGTATTCCGCTGAAATCACATACATATTTTTTTACTGTTCTTGATTTAGAACTTGAGTTGTGTATGTGTCGATCCATCACAGGTAGTTGATCTTTTATATTTGCATGAGTTTGCATATTGAAGGGAATTGAATTGATTCTAATGCCCAGGACTGAGTTGGCCTGATTTTCGAAGCCGGAGATGGTTTCGATAGATGAATATTCATGTCAAAATCGGCTACGATTCTTGATGGCGTCGAACTGAAATGGAATCAATTTTGAGATCAAAGAAGAGAACTAGAATCCTTTCATTACATTGTATTACAGTTGATGAACTGTTATGCATTTTAATGTTATTATTCATACCTGCTGATTAAACTGAGATGATTCTCACCGGAGTTTATCCGGCTGTTGTTTTGTTTTGTATGTGTGCATGACAACAGGAAGAAAGAACTAGTGTGGAGCAACCACGGGTAGCGAAAGATAATTACCTAGACGCTGGATCAGCAGCAGGAAGACTAAACACCAGCTGATAGTCTAGATGTTTGAACAATTGATCTTAGGTTGCTCAAGTCTGGTTTTGTATATAAGACATAAGCGTGTACTAGTGAACTTAGCTTGTAACCGCTGTAAACCATGAGGTATTTGTATAAATGAATAGTATTTACGTTACCAGCTGAACCCTTTATGCTTCTGCTGTATTGAATATGCTTCTGCTGGTTGAAAATTGAAAAAAAAAATTTTAGTAATTTATGTATGAACAGACTAGATATATATTAAACTTGTTTAGTTTAATTAATAACCCACTGATTAAGATTAGAGGATTAATTGTGGGCAGAGAGCCTCACAACAGGTGGTATCAGAGCGTTACTACATCAGTGAGATCATTGAACTAGATGAGTGGGGTAGATCGAGTTCTTCCTGATTTCTTAGATTATGAATTGCATGCTTGTGTGGTATATGTCTTACTGCTTTTGAATTTATATCACATGATTCTTGTGAATAAATGGTAAGAATATACCGAAGAATTATGAGAATTACATGCTGTGGAAGTAATTAATAGCATGTATCGAGTGAAGTATGAATCAGAACTCGATCTTTTGAGCAGCAGTACATGGATGTATGCTAATCAGAGGAGGGACTGAGATTGACTTGTTATTGATTGGTGAAACTTGATAATCATGTCTGTTTGATTTCTAGATATGCCTCCTCGAAGAACCACGAATCGGCAGACAGAGCAGGCTAGTACATCTACTGAGGTGTTGAATGCAGCTGCTACTCCTATGGAAACTTTGTTGAAACGATTCCAGTAGTTTAAACCACCGACATTGACAGGAACAGAAAGTTCTATTGATTGTGAAAACTGGTTGGAAGATATTGAGCAGTTTTTCGAAGCACTTGATTACACTGATGAGCGTCGGGTGAAATTGATTATACACCAGTTGCATGGTATTGGGAAAAGCTGGTGGGTGGCCACAAAGAAAGCGCTTGAAAATCAGGGTACTGTGATTACGTGGGCAGTATTCCGAACAGCTTTCTATCAACGGTTCTTCCCAATTTCTTATAGAAAGGACAAAGGAGCAGAATTTGCAAACTTGCGACAAGGGCAGTTGAATATAGAGGATTACGTTGCCAAGTTCACAAGTTTACTGAAATTTGCGCCACATGTTGCTATGAGTGATGAAGCGCAAGCGGATCAATTCATTAATGGATTGAATCCAGATGTATTTACGTTGGTAAATACTGGAAGACCAAATATTTTTGCTGATGCGTTGAACCGAGCAAAAGGAGCAGAAGCTGGATTGCTAAGGCAGCGAAGAGCACAATTTTTGCCAGCAGCAGCCAAAGCAACACAAGAGAACCCGCAGATTCCACAACCCCCTCGCTTTGATGAAGGAAGCAGCAGCAGTGGGAAAAATAAAAATTTCTTTAAAGGAAAAGGAAAACAATTTAAACGATCTGGAACCAGCAGTTCTTCCAGCTCGAGCGATTTTAAACAAATGAAAACTGGACAACAAGCTGGCGATTATTGTACCAAGTGTGGAGGGAGACATGCCACAGAACAATGTAGAGGAGTGTCTGGCCTATGCCGTATTTGCAATCAACCAGGACATTTCGCGAGAATATGTCCTCAGCGTAATTCTGGGAATTTCCAGAACTCAGCAGCAGCAAGAACAATGCCAATACCAGAAAGGCAAGCTTCCTCTGTACATTCTTATCAACCTCAAAATCCACAACAAAGTAGACAAGGAGGAAGCCAGACGGTGAGCCAACCTCCTAAGCAACAAGCAAGAGTGTTTGCATTAACCAAGGAACAAGCACAAGCATTTACGTTACCAGCTGAACCCTTTATGCTTCTGCTGGATTGAATATGCTTCTGCTGGTTGAAAATTGAAAAAAAAATTTTTTAGTAACTTATGTATGAACCAGACTAGATATATATTAAACTTGTTTAGTTTAATTAATAACCCACTGATTAAGATTAGAGGATTAATTGTGGGCAGAGAGCCTCACAGCTGCTAACTCCAAATCATGAACTGGGTAACGAGTCTCGTGCGGTTTCAACTACCGCGAGGCATACGCAATGACTCTCTCATTCTGCATCAACACGCAACCCAATCCATTAAGCGAAGCGTCAGAACAAACAACAAAACCACCTGATCCAGACGGCAAAGCCAACACAGGCGCAGTAGTTAACTTCTCCTTAAGCAGTTGAAAAGCATTCTCACACTGCTCAGTCCAAACAAACCGTTTATCCTTCTGGGTCAACTGGGTCATCGGCTTTGCTATAGAAGAAAACCCCTCACTGAAACGACGCTAATAGCCAGCCAGACCTAAGAAACTGCGAATCTCAGACACATTTCTCGGTCCCTCCCAGTTCAAAACAGCATCCACTTTACTGGGATCCACAGAAATGCCATCCGCTGAAATGACATGGCCCAGAAATACCACGCGATCTAACCAAAACTCGCACTTGGAAAACTTCGCATACAACTGCTGCTCTCTCAACCTATGAAGAACCATTTCCAAGTTCTCCTTGTGCTCCCTCGGAGTCTTCGAGTAAACTAAGATGTCGTCAATAAAAACAATCACGAACTGATCTATGAACTCTCTAAAAACCCGGTTCATCATATCCATAAAGACTGCAGGCGCGTTGGTCAACCCAAACGGCATCACCAAAAACTCAAAATGTCCGTACCTCGTACGAAACGCAGTCTTCGCGACATCTTGTTCCCTCACTCTGAGCTGATGGTACCCGGAACGAAGATCAATCTTAAAATACACCACAGAACCCTGCAACTGATCAAACAGATCATCGATTCTCGGCAGCGTGTACTTATTCTTGACAGTGGCCTTATTCAACTGGCGAAAATCAATGCACATCCGCATTGAGCCATCCTTCTTCTTCACAAACAAAATGGGCGCTCCCCACGGTGACATACTAGGGCGAATGAAACCCTTCTCCAGCAAATCATCTAACTGTACCTTGAGTTCTCTCAAATCCGCAGGCGCTAGACGATACGGGGCACGAGAAATCGGAGCTGTGCCAGACATCAACTCTATGCTGAAGTCTATCTCCCGCCTCGGAGGAAAACCAGGAATCTCCTCCGGAAACACGTCGGGGAACTGTCGCACCATGGGAACGTCACTAAGCTGAACACTAGAAGAAGAAGACGCATCGAAAGCGTAGATCATAAAGCCAGCATTCCCCAGAGACAACAAACTAAACATTTCCATCGCGGAAACCAACGGAATCTTCGATCTAGAGTCTTGGTCGTAGAAGTCCCACTTCTCGCCAGACAAAGGCCTAAAGCGCACAATCCCATGGAAACAATCCACGAAGGCCCTATAGTTGGACAGCACATCCATCCCAACTATACAATCGAAATCCCAAAGCATCAAACGGATCAAATTTGCTAACAAGGCATGCTCACCAAACCGCAACACACCATCCAACAAAATCTCTTGCGAGAACAGGCTCACACCACCGGGGGTAGAAACAGAAACAGCATCGCGCAAAGGGACGGTACACAAACCATGCTCAACAACAAACGAATCAGAAACAAACGAATGCGACGCACCGGTGTCAAACAACACACGAGCAGGAAAGTCAAAGACAAGACATGTACCTCCAATCACCCGGCTCGGTGTCTCCTCGGCCTGCTCCCTCGTGAAGGCGTTAACCTGAGCATGCTGGGGTCCTGGAAAGAAAGGCTGAGACGACTGCCCAAAACGCGAAGGGCCAGGCTGCTGAAACGGCCTAAACGGAGTCTCACCAAAACGGGGCTGCTGAAACTGCTGCGAACGGCCCCTAGACTGACCCCCACGACCCTGAGGCTGGGCCGCGGTCTGCTGTGATCCAGCTGACGGACACACTCTCGCAAAATGCCCATACTGACCACAAAGGTTGCAGGAACCCTGCACACCTACACACTGTGTGGAAGGGTGCTTTCCACCGCAAAAGCCACAAAACTCCACCCGAGAGCCGCTGCTACTCGAGCTGCCTGAATCGGAAGACCCTGAACCAGACTTCTTCTTGAATTGCTGACCGCGGGGTCGAAAACTCTGGCGGCCGGACTGCTGAGCTACCTGCTGCTGCTGCTGAGGATGATGAGCGGACTGAGAACTCTGAGACGACTGAGCTCCCTGACCAACGGGTCTACCACCCTGCACCGCCTGTGCTACCTGCGCTCTACGCGCACTACGGCTCCTCATGCCCTCCTCAATGTGGATAGCAGTATCGACGGCCTCAGCATACGACTTGGGCTTGCTTGTCAAAACACTCTGGTACAATTCTCCATTCAAGCCCTCCACGAATCTGGTACTCTTGGCCCTCTCCTGGCCAGCAACATGCGGAACATAAGCCAACAACGCGGAAACCTTGCGAGCATACTCGCGCACAGTCATCGAACCCTGCTCCAAAAACTCAAACTCCCGCTCACGGGCAGCCACATACGAATCAGGGACATACTCCTGCCTGAAGACCTCACAGAAACTGTCCCAAGTGATACCAACACCAGTCTCCAGCAAGGTACTAGACGCACCTCGCCACCAACGCTCTGCGGCCTTCCTCAACAACAAGGTCACCAACCTCAACCGGAGTTCATCGTCAAACTGAGCCCGATCAAAAAGATGTATGACGTTATGGAGCCACGAATCAGTATCCTCACTCGACTCATCGCCATTAAAAACAGTAGGGTTCATCCTCTGAAACCGAGCTATAACAACATCCATCCTCTCCACCGGAGCTGGCGGAGTCTCAGCTTCCCCCTCTTCTCTACTCTCACGAGTATGACTAGGAGCGCTATACTGATCCTCGTTCTGACCTCCTGACTCCTGGAACTGCCCCCTACCTCTACCACGACGTCTAGGCGGCATCTAACATATGTTCAACAGGATAAGGAAAAACAGAACAGATACAGCATATAACATACGTATGCAGCACATAAGTCACATAAGTCAAGCACATGCAACACACAACAGTGTGCCTAGAGTCAAGTGTGATCAAAGAAATTGAGCTTATCCCAGCTTAAGCTCTGATACCAAAAATGTCAGGCCTCGTGCTCACAATAGAGTAAAAACCCAAACACATGCGGAAGCTTAACAAAAAGTGGGTAAAATTTTCGCTTTTAGGCCCGACGGTTTAAAACATATAATTTAAAATAGGCAATACTCAAAATATATCTCAATTAATAAAACAACCAACAATAAAGCATACATAAATTCAAAACATGTATCAGACTCCCCTACGGGTACAACGACAAAGCGCAGGGCATCCCCCTGGCTAACTGATACATATATATAAGTATGTTATATGCAACTGGGACACGCTAGCCACCTCCTGGGGCACCACCAGCTGGGTTAAAATCACGACCAACTGTAGAACCTGGGTTTCCTGAAAACAACATAACAAAGAAACAAACCAAGCCCCAGAGGGACATGGGGTCAAACCCCAGTACGGAGAGCAACAGATAAAGCTAAAAGAATGCATAAGATAAGATGCAGATGCTATGCATGAGACGCCGGATAACAACGGAAAGCTCGACCCTCAAGGGAGCTAAGGAACTCAAACATAGCTCCAAGAATCATCAAAACATACAGTGGCCACGGGGTGTGTTCACAGTGTGGTAATGAGCCACTCGCCATGACACTACACCCAATTACTAGATGCATCAAACAACTCGACCTGCTGTTGCCTCGCCCATGAACTGTGGTAGTTAATCACTCGGTGCATGGTGGCTAACGATCCCAGCAGGGAGATGAGAGTGCGGTATTGCCGCTCGCCCTCGCATCCTGGTAAGAATCAACAACAGCAATACAAGATACAAGGCTGCAAAATACGATACACAAAGGATCTGAAATATGCGTGAACAAATGCGTGTATGCAATTCACATGAAACAGCTAGCATAAACACCAATGCTCAGCAAGCAATACACAGATAAGTTCACCGAAACATCCCAGCAGCCACGCATAATATCTCACGCCAATCCCAAGCTACATCAAGCTCAAATCCGTACCTTATACTTCTGAGCTATAATAAACACTGCAAGAAATCCCGAAGACTCTGGTAAAAGCATGTTAACCAACAGTGTACACAACATAAATCTTACGGGATATAAACATAGAACTCTCGGTCGGGAGACACTCTCGACCAGCGCTCAATTCTATCAACACTACACAATCGGAAGCTCAAAACAACACACTAAAGCCAAGATCTTACAACAATTCGAAGCTACCTGCTCACGGCGAACACACGACCAAGACAGTAACTTCGCGACCTTGCTCTAGCTAACCACAGCCCCCAAGAATGGTAGTAATCGACAAGGCTTCTCGAGTAGAGTCCAACGCTACCTCGCACGAGCAAAACAACCATCGGACACGACGGGAATTTGCCGGAAAAGCTCACGGCTGAACAGTGCTCTAGGGTTCGAAACGAAGAACACAGATGAGGGAAATATTTGCTAAGTATGGAATTGATATCACAATTCGAAGATCAAGTCTTCCTATAAATAGCACTTGCAACGACTGGAAATCAAAACAAATAATTGTCCACCGACAAAACCAGTCGACACCATCAATCTCCCAAACCAGCAGGTACCAACTAACCAGCAGACGCGAGAACCAACTGTTGATTTCTCCAACAACGCTAAAACAAATCGCAAAGCAAACTAACGGTTGGTACTCAAAACGGCGTCGCGCCAACTTACTCAAACGACGTCGCATAGGATACGAATCCTTACTACCAGCAGCTGGGTATCCAGTCTCAAGAACAAAACAACGCAACGCTTCTCTCTGCTGGTACCAGTCGCAACCTCAAAACGTAGCGTTGCAACTAACTCAAAAGACGTCGCCCCACTGACGTCATTATCCAGTCGCAACATCTCGCCAAATACCGGTCGCAAGATACGAAACACAACCAGTCGCAAGCTACAGTACATTGACTAGCGTTGACCCTTGCTCTCGACTGATCATCCAGATGCAACGACTCCTCACAGCTGGTATCAGACGCAACATCCAAACGACGTCGCGCCAACTAAACTAAACGCAGTCGTTTTGCCCTCAACGCAAATACACTAATGCAACGGCTGGATACAACACGCTACCAGCTCTCACTAAACACAAATAAATCCAGCTTTCACTAAAACGACGGCGTTCTGGGATCTCACACCAAAACACGCTACGACTGGTTTTCGCCACCGACCAGCTGCTAGCTCGCAAAACCAGCTTTTACCCAAAAAATACCAAAAACACGAGAGCATCCAGAATTGTTCTAAACATAACTTTCGACCTGAAAATGCAACTCAAACCTCGAAACAGAGATTCTAAACCACCAAAATCTCTATAAACCGATTAATTCCAACGATTAATCTCAATTAACAAATCCAGGTCTCACAGATTATTTAAACTGTGTGCTTGCTGATGGCTTGGATAAGGTGTCTAAATGGACCAAGAGAACAAGCAAGTAACACAGTGACTCATGACAAGTAAAATAGAGCCTAGTTGGTTAAGAACAAACCAGCTCAACCTGCAGCAGACCAGCTCGGAGCAGATAAACCAGTTTAGAATGGAGTAAAGCTGGGAAACAAGATCAGTGAAGCAATCAGCTCAGAGAAATGATCTGCTGGGGATAAACAAGCTTGGCTGCATACAAAAAGAGGCGCAGATGCAGAGCAGCTCAAGAGCAGATCAGAAGGGAAACCAACTGGGAAGACACCAGCTGAAGAACCAGATATGGACTGTGAGACCTGAATTTGTGTAAAGGATTAATTGTTGAATTAATCAAGGTTTAGTGATTCTGGTAGTTCAGATTTCATTTCGAATGTTTGGGTTGTATTTTCGAGTTGAGAATCGTATTTAGAGCAATTCTGGACTTTTTAAGATTTTCGAATTTTGGGTGAAATCTGGTAAGCTTTGATGACGTCAGCAGTACGTGTTTGCTTAGCATGATGATGTAAGCGTTGCTGCTCGTGAGATCTGTTCGAATTTGGTGAGATCTGTTGCTTTTAGCATGAGAGCTGTTTTGCTTGAAACGCCGTCGTTTTATGAAGTCTTGTATAGCGTAGTGTGAGATCTGCTTTGTGAGATCTGGTCTTAGCACGTCGTCGTTTCATGAGATCTGGTTGCGCGTATTGTAGATGAGATCTGTTTTTGTAGCGTGAGATCTGTTTTATCGAAACGCTGCCGTTTTGTGTTTTACGCAAGTTTTGTTTAGGCGCTAAGATCTGGTCTCTGTACGTCGCCGTTTTGGAGAGATCTGTTTGTTGAGGCGTGTGTAGCGTTCGAACCAGATTTGATGACGTGTGCAATTCCTCCTGTAGCGTTGTGTAACAGCTTTGGTGACGTAAGCAGATCTGTCCGCGGTTTTGGCTTTGTGTTAGCGTATTTCCAGATTTCAGCGATTTAGGCCAGACCTCTCTTTTTAAGTGTTGCGACGTCGTTTTTGGGAATATTCGTTGGTTTAGCGCTAGTTTGTGAGATCTGTTTTGTCGGTAGGTTTTTAAAACAGATCTCTCGCGCCTATAAATAGAAGCGTTGGCTTCATTGTTTCTGATCGGATTTCATACTTAGAAATATTTCTCTCGACTTCGTTCTCTGTTTTCTCAAACCCTTGGTACTGTTCACCGTAACCTTCTCCGACCATTTCCCGTTGTTTCCGGCCACCGTTCTTCGTGTTCGAGGTAGCGCTGGACTCCTCTTGAAGAGCTCTTTCATCCTATACCAATCTTGGAAGCTACGGGTTGTCCAGGGAGAGATTGTGAGGAGGCAGAAACTTATTCCTGTTCGTGTGTTTGTGCGTGCAGGTAGCCTTCGGGTTTTAGCTTTGAGGTCTCGTTCCTAGTTGTTAATTTAAGCTTCCTATTGAGATGTTTAAGGATGATAGTTAGCTGGTTGAGTGGTAGCTCCCAGCCGTGTGGTTGGAATTGTTTTGGGCCGTGAGTTTCTGTGTGTAGGCTGAGAATTGTGTGTTGTGTATTTCTTAGCAGGTTTCGACCAGCTTTCTCAGGCCTTGAATTGTGGTAATTATTGCACAGAAATTAAGGTACGGGTTGAGCTTGTAATTTCAGCAAGGTGACAGCTTGGATGAATTGTGAGATGGCTTTGCTGGTTATGTGATTGTTTTCCTGTTGAGGCTGTCGATTTATGAGATGGTCGTGTGTTATGTGTTGTATACATGCTGTTGGTATTGTTGTTGTGCATATGTTGATATGCTTGTTATTGTACAGCATGTGCATACACGTATTTGCATCTCATTCCAGTTTCATTGCCATCGTTGCGTCGTTCTTGTTCTGTTTCTTACCAGGTTGCGAGGGCGAGCGGCGATACCGCACTCTCATCTCCCTGCTGGGTTATGTTAGCCCCTATGCGCCGAGTGGCTAACTACCACAGTTCATAGGTTGGGCAACAGCAGGCTGAGTTGTTGATGCATCTGGTATTCGGGTGTTGTCTCCCGGCGAGTGGTTAGCTACCACACTTGGAACACACCCAGTGGCCACCATCTGTTGCAGATTCAGTTGAGCTATGCATTGATTCTTTGACGTCCATTCTCGGTTGGAGTCATCAGTTGTTGTCCAGCATATCATGCATAGCATCTACCTTTTATTCTTGCTGTTATTTGCTGTTTTATAGTTGCTCTCCGTACTGGGGTTTGACCCCATGTCCCTCCGGGGCTTGGTTTGTTTCCGTGTTTGTGCTTTTGCAGGAAACCCAGGTAATACAGCTGGTCGTGGTTTTAACCCAGCTGGTGGTGCCCCGGGAGGTGGCTAGTGTGTCCCAGTCGCATATAGCATACGTATATTATGTATCAGTGTTATGCCAGGGGATGCCCTGTGCTTTGTCCTTGTATCCAGTGTTTGGAGTCTGATACATGTTTTCTTTGTACTGTATGCTATTATTTGTTGGCAGGTCGCCTTGTTGGTTTTAAACTGGGATCTTATTTTGAGTATCGCATTATTTTCAATTATATCGTTTTAAACCGTCGGGCCTAAAAGCGAAAATTTTACCCACTTTTGTTAGCTTCCGCATGTGTTTATTCGTTGTGAGCACGAGGCCTGACATGGACAAACCAGGTCAGACGAACAAAGCAGTTTGAACACAAACATACAAAGACCAATTTAATTGGTTCAAACTGATTTTTTCCGTCTTGTCCACATCATGTACAAGTAAATAGATCTCGATGTTAGCAAAGGCTGTAGAAGCACCGATGAAAAGAGCTCAAGTCAAATAAATACTGCAATGCATTTAAATACAAATGACGCAAAGTACAACAGTATCAGAAGACTTTTCAGAACAACAAATTTGTGTCCAACGGATATAACTCTGCATCAGGCTATATATAGAGCACAACACAAGCAGATAAAGTGGAGAGAGAAAATGTGCTGAGAAGAGAAAATTCGAACAATAGTTGTGCGAACCAAATGTAAAAGTGAAAATCACAACCCTGGGAGGATAGTAGATAACCATCTCGGATAGGAGCACTTCCCAGTGTGTGAGATTTCATTCTTGAGAGATTGAGTATACACTGTAAATATCACATACGATTCACTCACATATTTGAGAGAGCTGCTTAGATTAGTTGAGTGAATCAAAAACAAAAACGACTTCCATTGCAGTATTTGGACAGAGACGTTAAACAAGTCTATTTGTCTTCGCACTGAGACGTTAAAGAAGTGTGTGTACCCTTTCTCACTGAGGCGTTAAAAAAGTGGAGTTAGACACGCGCAGCTTGCGGGCTGGTGTGCAGTGGTGTGGCTAGGAGTTCTTGAGGCTGCTGATCGTAGGAGTGGATTGTAGCGTAGGTCACTGCAATCAAAGTCTTCTAGTGGAATCCTTCCCGATTGAGGAAGAAAGGGAGACGTAGGACATTCAGCTCCGAACTTCCATAAACAAATTGCAGCGTATCTCTTTACTGCTTTATGCATTTACATTCACGCATTGCATATTTGTGTACTGCATTCAAAACTGTTAAAAGTGTTTTCCATTATAATTCAGTTTGAGTTGTTTCTGTATGATTTTTAACTCATAACTCAATTTGTATCTCGGTGCATTAATATTCAAGAACATCGAGCTATTGCAGCTCAAGTTGTAAGAAACCAGTCTGTGTGTGTCGAACCAGCTCACAGAACAACTGGTTATCTGGACCAGCTCGCAGAGCTGTTGGTCCAGTTTTACGACGATCTGGTTTCACAAGTTACGTGTTGCATGTTTTCGAAAACATTTTAAAAATTAACGTAACGAACGGGGTTTTTGTTTAGGCTGTGTGAGAGCCTACTGCCTAAGTGAGTTGTGGCAGAGCTCACGGTCACCCCCAGTTTTTCGATCCTAACACATTAAAACTTCACTGAGCGTACAGTTGGGCTGCGAGCTGATGGTCAGTTCAGCTTTGGGAAGTTGATTCAGCTTTGGCACAGTATTATCGATTTTGGGAGTTTGGAATAGTAGTTTCAGCATTGAGAAGCCAAATCAACTTAGAATCGAACGGTGCAGCTCAGGACAGAAGAATAGGCCAGAACAGCTTAGGAACACACAGGACAACTCAGGCCAGAAGAATAGGCCAGAACAGCTCAGGACAGAATAATAGGCCAGAGCAGCTTAGGAACGAACGTGAATAGTACTGCAGCAGCAGCACGAACAATTTTCGAATAGACCGGCTCAGATTATCCGCCCGAAACAAAGCTCCGATCAGACCAGCACCGTCTATCAGTTCGAATCATATCCAGAACGCTACAGCACCTCAAGACAAAGAAGTTTGCTAGTTCAAACTTAGACTCGAAGCTCTGCAACTCAGTGTTTTTTAATACAACATCATTTTTGTTGAGAAACAACATACTTATGAGTTTTCAGAAATTAAACGACGTACTGCAAACATCACAGCATTCATGCTTTCAAATATTTACGTTGAACATAAATATAAGCTGAAACTAATGCAATAACAGGCAAGCAATCAACCGGAGGCAAAGATAAAACAATATATGTTTTCAAGATGCAGCAAAGAATCAGATTCACTTGCCTTAACTGCAAACCACGGAAGAGCAGAAGATCACGGCTGAATGTTCTGCAAGCACAGACTGTCAAGCTCCCGAGTATTTTAGAACTGAGATTTCTTGCGTGAAAAATGAGTTCATTTTCATCCAAAAATGGCTTTTTGTTGAAGAAGATTTGTAGTAGGTTTTACCGTACAAAGAAAAGCATGGGTCATTACCAACTCAAAAGAGAGAGGCATGGTTCATACTATGAATGGTTTAATTGTTTACATGTTATGATTTAAATATGAGCATCCATGGTGCAAATTTTTTAAACTTCCGCTATGCCACCGGAGGCGTGATCCCGATCCGTCGTGCACCAACATGTACCTCTTGCATACTTTATCGTTTAAGCGAATGTGGAGTATGCCTTTGGTAGGGAATTCAAAATAATCATTGTTTTTATCTTCATCTTTCGATCTTTATACCAATATTTTCAAGATCAAGTAAGATTTTATTAAATTCATTTTTAAATCATCTTGTATCCAAGATTTTACACTTTAAGTAGATCCTATCTTGCAATGATTTATTCACATAAAGCTCCTCTAGTCTATTCCACAGGTCTAATGAGGTTGTTTCAGAAGATAGTTCACGGAGGAGTCATGTAGATGCAATGTTGTACTGAAAGCAAATTCCATCTTATCAGATTTTTCATCATCTGATAAGTCATCGGAAAGTTTCTTTAAGCCCCCCAATGCTTTGGCCACCTTCTATTGAACAAGGACAGTATGTATATGTGGCACCAGAATCCAAAATCACCTTTCCCATCGAACCTTTCAACTTTTACTTTCGTAGACATGGTTCTTGAACTCCACGGATCAAGCATGCCACGACTCTTATACCAATTTGATGTGATTTTGGCTTTAAGAACTTCAAGAAACTAACCGGTATTTACTAGTCCTTGAACTAACAGTGATGAACTTGTTCTGTTGTTTGTTCAATACGATTCAATGAACTTAAACAGATGATTGCAAATTATGTATAAAGCAATAGATGACACAAAGACTTACGTGGTAGTTGTTCAATATCCATGGGTGGGAGAACAATATGCACTATAAAATTGAATCCAAAGTACAAGCTAACCAATCATAACACATTGAGAATCAATTCACTCATGTACACCTTCTATTTACAAGTCTATACACTCTTGAATTTCCTTCGAACTTGATCGGTTTCTCAGCTTTGTGTATTTGAGAGAAATCGGGCGTATCCTTCAACTGCAGGAGGAAACTATGTTCCATGCTCTTCAAGATCAGATGATGTAGCTTTATATATTGAGCCTTGTTGACTCAACTACGTTTGGTCAACATTCAACTGCCTTGCAAGAACCGAAATCTTGAACGTCATGCACCAAGCTTATTTGCTCTTATTAATTGGTAATACCTCTCATTGATATTCAAGGAGTAATTTAATTCTGAGCAATATTATGAACTAAGATGATACGATTAATCAGTTCAAGCAAGAAGAAACATAATTTTCAATTACAACTTCCACTTAGGTAAAGAGATGGTGACCCACCCCCACTTTTGGCATCTGATATGATTCTCTCCGATGAACTCAGGAACATATGATTGACAAGGTTTGAATAACAATTTTACCAAAATATTAGTTTCCAGAGTATAAGTTCATCCTTCTAACTTACTTTTGGGAATGCGGTGCATTCTTTCCGTCTCACATGTCTTCTCGAGATTTCGTCTTTTCCTCTTCTCTTGGTCTCTCCCCAAGATGATAATGGCTCTGTTGCTCTTATTCCAGGGATATCACAACTACTTTCCCTAGTTTCGTTCTCAAACCACAGTAAGATTGCGATTTGAAAGAACAAACAGTCTCTCTTGTCAAATCACCATCACGGAGGGCAAAATTTATTCTTGGAAACATTTGAACTTCGAAATCTTAAGACATATGCTGGAGCTGTATGTGATTCATCTACAATATACGAAGGCAAAACATCTGGATCAATAAAATAGTATGTTCATTTCATTGTTCAAATAATTGACATTCTTGTCAATTTGTACACATTTGAAAAAAGCAGGGTCCATTTATCAAATATTTATCTGCCGAATAAGTTGTGCATGTGTGTCGCATTCGACAAATTTGTCTTGCAAATTACATTTTGTGGTGGTTTATTTACATAGACAAGGCCACAAGGGACGAATTGCTGCTTGTAAATAAATAAACAAATACATTGTCAATGAGGTACTCCAATTATGGCACTGCCCCTATCCTCTCTTCAAACTCCCCCCGTACCACCACAACTGATCCAAAATCCATCGAATCCAACGTGCTCCAAAAACTCATGGATCCAATATCTTCGCTTCCAGTCCCGCTCGAATTACTTCCACGAAGCCATTTCTACTTTTGTAGAGATGCAAGAATCAGGCATTCAACCCGATAATTTTGCCTTTCCAGCTGTCTTGAAAGCCGTCGCAGGTCTTCAAGACCTGGGTTTAGGGAAACAGATACATGGGTCTGTCTTCAAACTCGGCTACCATTCCCAGTCGGTCACCGTTTCCAACACACTATTGCATATGTATGCTCAATGTGGAGCTTCCTTCGATCAGGTTCTCAAGGTTTTCGATGGAATTCCTGAGAGGGACCAAGTTTCTTGGAATTCATTTATCAATGCTTTGTGTAAATATGAGGAATGGGAGGCAGCTTTGGAGGCTTTTCGTCTTATGGGATTGCTGACAATCGAACCTAGTTCCTTTACTTTAGTTAGCATAGCGCTTGCTTGCAGCAACCTGGATCCGCTTGACGCCTTAAGGCTTGGAAAGCAAGTTCATGGATATACTCTCCGAGCAGATCAAAGAACTACTTTTACATATAGTGCCTTGATGTCCATGTACGCAAAAATAGGGAGAATCGATTATACCAAGAAAGTTTTTGAGTGGTTTACTAACCGCAACATGGTTTCTTGGAACACGGTTATTAGTGCTTTTTCCCAAAATGATATGTTCGTTGAGGCACTGGAATATTTCAGATCAATGAAAGCCCAAGGATTTCAGCCTGATGGAGTCACAATCTCAAGTGTGCTTCCAACATGCTCTCATTTGGAGTTACTGGCTACTGGAAAAGAAATTCATGCTTTCGTGTTCAGGAATGGTGATTTTCTAGGAAATTCCTTCATTGCTAGCGCGTTGGTAGACATGTACTGCAACTGTAAAGAAGTTGCAAGCGCTCGTAGGGTTTTTGAAGGTGCAGTAGATCGAAAACTAGCTCTTTGGAATGCTATGCTCGCTGGTTATACACGAAATGGATTTTATGACGAAGCCTTGTTGTTATTCTTTAAGTTAACGGTTGTCTCAGGTTATCTTCCAGATGCAACCACCTTTGCCAGCGTGTTGCCGGCGTGTGTTCATTGTGAGGCTTTTGGAGATAAAGAAGGCATCCATGGATACGCTTTGAAGTTGGGTCTTGGCAACAATACATATGTGCAAAATGCACTGGTGGACTTGTATGCTAGGATAGGAAAGATAGATAACTCCATCTATATTTTTCGCAACATGGAGAACAAAGACACTGTATCTTGGAATACTATGATTACTGGCTACGTGGTTTGTGGATACCACGAAGAAGCTCTTGCCTCCCTACGTCATATGCAAATAGGAATAAAAGATGAGAAGGGTGAGATTAATGATAGCACCAAGGTCGTGGTTAAACCAAATTCAATAACACTTATGACTGTTCTTCCTGGTTGTGCATCTCTGGCCGCATTGAAGAAAGGAAAAGAGATCCATGCTTATGCTATTCGAAACGTGATGACAACAGATGTTGCTGTTGGAAGTGCATTGGTTGATATGTATGGCAAGTGTGGTTGCTTAACAGAAGCTCGAAGAGTTTTTGATAGTATGCCAACCAAAAATGTGATAACATGGAATGTCATGATCATGGCCTACGGAATGCATGGGTATGGATGGGGAGCCATGGAACTTTTTAACACACTAGTGACTGGGAACAAAGGTGGAGAAGTGGAGCCAAATGAAGTGACATTTACTGCTGTTTTTGCAGCATGCAGTCATTCTGGTATGATTGATGAAGCCCAACAATTGTTCAACAGAATGAGTAAGGAATATGGCCTTGAACCTAATGCTGATCATTACGCTTGTGCTGTTGACCTTCTTGGTCGAGCAGGTCGTTTGGATGAAGCTTATCAAATCATCAATTCTATACCTCCTGTGGTTGACAAGATAGGGGCATGGAGTAGTTTGCTTGGTGCTTGTAGGGTACACCAAAATGTCGAGCTTGGTGAAATTGCAGCCCTAAATCTTCTACAGTTGGAGCCAAAAGTTGATAGCCATTATGTTTTAATTTCCAATATATATTCCCATGCTGGGCTGTGGGAAAAGGCTACATATGTTAGGAAAAGGATGAAGGTTATGGGGGTAAGAAAAGAACCCGGTTGCAGTTGGATTGAGTTGGATAATAAGGTTCATAAGTTCTTGGCAGGAGATGCGTCACATTCACAAAGTGAAGAACTATACAAGTTTCTATACCAATTATTTGAAAGAATGAAAAAGGATGGTTATGTACCGGATACATCTTGTGTTCTTCACAACATTGACGAACAAGAAAAAGAGATCCATTTGTGCGGACATAGTGAGAGATTGGCAATGGCATTTGGTCTTCTAAATACCCCACCTGGAACAACTATTCGAGTGACCAAGAATCTAAGAGTCTGCAAAGACTGCCATGTTGCCACTAAATATATATCCAAGTTAGTAGACAGAGAGATTGTCGTGAGGGACATGAGGAGATTCCACCATTTCAAAGATGGAGCTTGCTCCTGTGGGGATTATTGGTGATATATGTCCTGATGTAGTAAACTTATAGGGAGCTTTTCCAAATGCAAATACGACATACTGAATGAAAACACATCAAATGTGCATATTATTGTTTAACGGGTCATCTTTTCTTGAGAATGAAATTAGAAATTAGTGTTTCATGTTTTTTAAGTTATCCAAAGTCCGAGAATTATCTTTACATTCAGGTTAAATCTGCCCCCAAACAACAAAACAGGCTTAAAAATGCACTAGGCTTTTTGTCACAAGGTATAAGCAACACAGCGGACTACATTCGATTTTTTTCCAACCTTGTGTTGCTTGAATCACCCAGTGATTCAACCAGCCTTTACTCTACACTCGTGTGTATATTTTTATGGGGAGTATTCAATCTAGAGATTTAATGCTTTTATTGACTTTTTTGATTGATAGACTTTTGTGAAATTACTAGGAATTTTTAAACTTTATGGAATCTCATGGAGTTATAAAAAGAATTTAATGGACTTCATTAGACTTTTATAGATTTTTTGAGGATTTTTATGGATTTGTAAGGAGTTTTTATGAATTTAATTGTTAATATAGTTTACTAATTTATAATTTTAACTTTTTATAATGATTTTGTGTGAACTTATAATTATATAATATTTTCTATTAAAATAAATCTTTTGTTAACATACTGAATATATTTATGTTTTTTTACACAACGTGATAATTTCATTAATATTACACACCTATATTTGCAGACCTTATAATTCAATACAAATAAAGATAATGATCCTTAATGTTCTTATTTTTGAAAATTGTCCTTTAAGTTTTCAATTTTCAGAGGGTGATTCAGGTTGTTTTCGCATGATTTTTAATCATACCTGATCGATCTGTCGTATTTTATATTGCGTGTTGTTTTTCAACATATTTTTTAAATGCACGTAATCTGTATTTTCGATCCATGAATTGGTGTCTGAGCTGTGTGAGAGCTCACGATAACTAGTCTTGTTTTCTATCATATATTATGGATAAAACTGCATAATAATTTAAAAATTCAAAATTTTGCAACGTCAAACTTCTTAAAATTTTGATTTGAAAAATCTTATTATCAATTTAGAAAAGATATATACTCGAATTAAGTAAAATAATTAAAAAAATATTGAATATAAAATTATTATATAAGAAAATTTTACCGAGTTGCGAAAGAGAGACAAATATTTATAAAAAATAGAGAAAAAGGAGGAAAGAAATTAGAAATTCATTCAAATCTCTACCTTTAACCAAAGAAAATTTATTGAAATTTATTGTTGTATTTTATGCGTTAACATTTGTACATTAACGACTTCCATGGAGTTGTTAAAATTCTGTTAAAAGTTTGAATACCTACCTCTAAAAGTTTATAAAAGTCAATGTTGAATACACAAGACTTTCATGGAGTTTATAAAAGTTATGATTGAATATCATAAGACTTTCATGGAGTTTAGAAAAGTCATTAAATTTCAATTGGAATACCTATGGATTTCTAAAATCCACAAAAGTCTCTAAAAGTATTAAATTTTCATCATTGAATACACCCCCATTAGTGATTTTAACTTGCAAAGAGTCAACCCAAATCGACGCACTCAAGCGATATAAATAACACAACGATTTACGGGCAATCCCAACCTTTGGATTCACTATCATACAAGATATTACAAAGGAAGCCAATGTTTGCACACAAGAAGGCTCACACACTCATGCATTTTCTCTTGTGCAACTCAAGGCATGCATATATACAATTTAGACAAAAAAAATGCATGTAACTGCAAGTAACTGCCGCCAGCTGTCGCAACAAGGCACCTCCATGCGTCCAGCATGCTTCAGACCATCCAACACCTGTCCAAACCGCCCAAAACGTCTGAAAACAGCCTTCAACCGCTTTTCCTTATCCAACAAATCGGCCAGCACATTGCTCATGCATGCAACAACCAAGTCCAACACTTCCAGCACCAAGCCTTGAACTTCCTGCACTTGTTTTCACACATCCACTCAATTGTGTCATGTCTTTCATTCATACTGTCGAACCGGTTGTGACTAAGTTATCTCACATAACTTAGTGCTAGGCACCAGCACTTCATGATGCGTCGCGCTCGTACCACGAACTAGTTCCTCCGCATAAAGAACTAGCACAATCGAGTTACAGCCTTAGGGGACCGATCATGCCCAATGAACTAGTCCAGTCATAGTCCAATCCCGCTATCAAGCTTGAGGGTCTAACAAAGCACCCCCACTAGAAGAACTCGATGTCCTAATTGAAGCCACTGCCATCGACTTCTCATTTTCATACTTAGCAATTTCATCCTAAAATTGCCACAAGTTAACGTTTCAGATCCAAACAGCATCTTCATCGGACTCGCCCACCCATTAGACTAAGTAATTGACTTGCCGATTTTTCTTTCTCTGGCCCAAAACTCAATCATCCAAGATCTTTTCAACTTTTCGATCAAACTGGTACCGCAACATTGTAGGCGCCTGACTCGTCTGCACACGGGTTTGATCATCTTCCCTGAATTTCTTCAGAAAGCTCACATGAAAAGTTGGTGAATCTTCAACCTATCTGGTAATTTCAAATGATAAGGAGCACGGCCGACCTTGTTCACCACTTCAAAAAGGCCTTCATATCGAGGAGTCAACCCACAATGCACTGTCTTGGAACTGATTTTCTTCCACATTTGAGGAGTTAACTTCAAGAGAACTCGCTCACCAATATTAAATTCGACATCCCGCCTGTTTTTATCTGCATACTTCTTCATTCTGCATTGAGCCTTTGCTAAACTATCCTTAGCTTCATTAAATAGCACATTCTTTGCCCTTTCAAACCGATAAGCAGCAGTACACTCAAACCCACTTTTCAGCAAAGCAACTTCATGCGATGCTGATGGTTGAAACCCCTAGAGCAACTCGAAGGGACTCAAGCCAGTAGCCGATGACTTGTGCTGATTATATGAAAACTATGCCACATCAAGCAAATCCACCCAATTGTGCTGTCTGGCAGTCACATAATGCCTCATA
The DNA here is from genome assembly GCA_001598015.1 of Dorcoceras hygrometricum. Lineage (NCBI taxonomy): Eukaryota > Viridiplantae > Streptophyta > Magnoliopsida > Lamiales > Gesneriaceae > Dorcoceras > Dorcoceras hygrometricum. The sequence continues at coordinate 72,784 of KV013959.1, forward strand.
TCCAACAACTGATTCATTCTCTCAGTCTGTCCATCAGTTTGAGGGTGATTGGCAGTAGATAATTTCAACTCTGAACCCATCATCTTGTCCAGTTGACAAACAAGACAAGTTGGAACGTAATGCTCCATATCGTCCTCCATCTTTGGCCAATAGTACTTTTGAGACAGTAACGCCAACATGTGAGCGACTCGCGGGCAACCAGCCCATTGTGGATCGTGAGTTTCCCGCAACAAATCTATTCGAAGAGGGCCACTAGGAACATAAGCCCTACTTCCCTTGGAAAACAGAAGGCCGTCATCGATCCAACGCTTTTGAATCTCCCCATTCCTCACTTGATCGAGCAGCTTCTAATATACCATGTCCAGCACAGATGGATCCCGAATTCTCCAACAGAAATCTGAATCAATCACCGTCAAAGCTACCACATAATCATGCACTGATTTTTTACTAAGGGCATCAGAAACTTCGTTGTGCTTCCCAGATTTATGAATTCACTGAAAATCAAACTCACTTAGAAATTATCGCCAACGAGCCTGCTTAGGCGTGTACTTATTCTGAGTTTCAAAGTAAGTGTTGGCGACATTGTATGGGAACACCACAAAATTTTTTCCAAGCAAATAATGCCTCCACACCTCTAAGCAATGCACCACTGTCATAATTTCCTTCTCGTGAGTGGAGTACTTCACCTCCTCATCTTTCAGTTTCCGAATTTCAAAGGAAATGGAATGCCTTTCCTGCATCAACACCCCACCAAATGCACGATATGATGCATCAGTGTACACCTCAAATGTCTTGTCAAACTCTGGCAACTTAAGCACTGGTTCAGACGCCATATCCTTCTTGAGTGTTTCAAATGCTTCATTGCACTTCTCATAACATACTACTTGTTTCAATTCCGAAATAAGTTAGTCAAAGGACCAACAATCTGAAAATATCCCAGCCACAAAAACCGAAGATAATAATTAGTCAGCCCTAAGAAAGATCTCAGTTCAGATTTTTTCTTAGGCACGGACCAATCCATGATTGCTTGCACCTTGCTCTTGTCCATATGGACTTTCCCTTGGCTAATAACATGCCAAAGGAAAGTGATCTGCTCCCTACAGAATTCATATTTCTCCTTCTTTAAAAATAATTGATATTCTCTAAGCCGAGAGAATATCATTTCCAGATACAACAAGTGATCTCCCATAGATTCACTATAGAAAACGATATCATCGAGGTATACCACCACAAAATGATCCAAATACTTGAATAGCACATCATTCATAAGGTTACAGAAAGTAGCAGGGGCATTTGTTAGGCCGAAAGACATAACTATAAATTCATATGAATCATACCTCGTCACACAGGTTTTTGGTTCATCTCCGTCCGCAATCCATACTTGCCAATAGCCTGATCTTAGATTGATGTTTGTGAAGTACCTTGCCTTATACAGCTTGTCAAACAGGTACAGGACATTCGGTATTGGGTACTTGTTTTTTTATAGTAACCTTGTTCAATGCCCTATAATCAATGCACATCCTTAGAGATTCGTCCTGTTTCTTTTGGAACAACACAGGCGACCCAAATGGAGCCTTGGAGGGCTGGATCATCCCACTGTCCAACAACTCTGTGAATTGTTTCCGCAATTCGACTAACTCCGAGGGGACTCATCCGATAAGGAGCCTTGGAGTGCATCACTGCACCTGGTTCCAACTCAATCTTATGATCAACATCATGCTCAGGATGTTTTACAACAATTGCTCAATACTACAGAGTGTGTGAATAGAAGAGTTTGTGACACAGAAGAATAAGGTAATCAATTTGTCCTTATGTCACTTAAGTAAGCTGGTTCAAGATGAACTTTTTTTTTCTCTTTTGAGAGCTGGATGAGTTTTCCGTATGATTATCTCGTTGTAATTCTTCGTCATCCCTATATTGCTGCTCTTCTCTTCTATATATAGTCTTTGGTTGCAACGGTAATAAATGTTACCAGTAGACATGTTGTATACATTCAAATTGAATTTCCTGCGATGCTTTAAATGTTTATACGATGAAATTACAGCTCCATTAAATGCATTGTCCTTTTTAGCAAATCTGCGCCGTCTTCAGATTGTACCGTATCTCTGCGTGTCTGGTTTTAGCTTAAAGTAGTTCCAGCGACTACACTTCAATGCAGAAATGTCAAGTATATTGATTCAGACTGTTCGTAGCTTCAAAAATTCCAAAATTCAATTTGCTAAGTTGTCATATACTCAGCTGGTCTCCCGACCTGGTTCGTGAAGATTAAACTGCTCTTCTTGATAGGATCTTTATCTTGATTCAAATCATACTACTCTCATCAATGTTTTATTTTGATTCTACCAATAATCCATGTGTGCTCAAGTATTTATTCTCACATTATTTATAGAGTTAATCTGCTCTGAACTGGTTTTCATAACTGGTCTTTCAGCTGGTTACTTATCACTCCAGTTGGTTTGTTGTTTGCGATCTGTTCTCAAGCTGTAAACCATTGTTCTCTAGTTTTACAATATAGTGCCTTCTGATCTTCGATCCTGATCTGGTTAGGCGTCTTTGGACTGGTATTGGCAAGACTTGATGCCCAGCTGGTCTTAACCTGAATCAGTACTCCTTAGTATCCTGAGCTAATTTAAATTTAACCAGCTTGACCAGATTTTCCTTTGCTGGTACCTAAAATTTCGAAGCTGGTTATTCCTTGACCGGCTTGAGCTTGTTCCGATCTGGTTTCTACGTTCAACGTAGTAAGCTCCGTCTAGATCTTATCACTTTGGTTTGATTACTCTCTTTTAAGGATTTCATTTCATGCCTATTTTTTCTTCACCAAAACTTCTGAAATTTATCCTAACAAGCTGGGTACTAAGTCATGCTGATACCAATCAAAGATGTCTAGTCGGATAAGGATAGTTCAGTTGAGCCAAATTCAAAGAACAGAAACAGAGAAGTGTTGAAAGTACATCAGTTCAGAAGAGCAGTAAAAGAATAATTTGTAGTTGAGAAAACAGCTCGAAGTGAAAGAGTGGTACAATATACCAACTGGAAGATCGGCTTGGTAAACCTGCTCGAAGCAGATTAATTCTACAGGTGTTATCGTACTGAAGTTATGAGTTTACAAAGATTGGTATCTGAATCAGTACAGAACATAGAACAGAGCAGACTACTTCAAAGCAGTTTGAACATGATCAATCTTAGAACCCAATCAAGAAAAGCAGCTCAATGTTCAGAAACCAGATCGGGAACCCAGCGGAATTAAGGACAACTTAGAAAATTGAATTATGGAATATTTGAAGATACTTACAGTTTTATGTGATACATTTGACCTCTCTGTAGTAATTTGTAGTCATTGGAACTAATTTGAGCTAATTCCAGATACACAGAGATACGGCTCAAACTTAAGACGACGCAGAGTTTCTAAAAATGGCAATGCATTTAATGGAGAGGTACGAACATCGTACAGGAGTTTAAGTCGTCGTAGGATTTTCATTTGGATACAACTGACGTGTATATGGTAACATTTATTACCATTGTATCCGAAGGGTATAAACAGAAGAGCGGTTCAGCTGTGAAGAGGTTATCGATACTGAACTGATCAACTCACGAAGCCTACAAGACTTCACAAGCTAAATCAGAGTTCATATTATTGAACCAGCTCACAGCTAGTGACACACACACAGATTGCTTATTCAAATCCTTGTGTCACAATATCTTCTATACACACACTCTATAGTACTGAGTCATCATTGTAAATCATAAACAGAGAGTGTTGAGTGCTTGATTTGCACAACCAGCTTAGAGCAGTGTAAGTTGTATTTTGAACCAGATCGCGGGTCTGAGTTCTTGGTTGAGTGCTAGGAGTTCCTACAGCTGCTGGTTGTAGGATCGGGTTTGTACAAGTGGTTGTATAAATCAAATCTTCTAGTGCAAATCCTTTCCATTGAGAAAGAAGGGGAGACATAGGAGAATTTGCTCCGAACTTCCAGAAACAAACTTCTCGACTCTTTATCTTTTACATTCACGCACTTGTCCAACTGTTCACTGATTGAATCGTGTTTTTCCGTGTAAAATCATTTTACTGCACGAGACAACAGCAATCACTGAGAACCCTTCAAGCTGGTAATTGGCTGGAGGTTTGCATCGAGTAGTAAAATATTTTAAAACATATTTCGAACAAAAAGTTCATTAACCCCCCTCCCCTCTGAACGTCCGAGCTTGTTTTTCGATCCTAACAACGAAGGTCACGGAACAATGGAGGGGATAACAACGACGACAATTCTTGACATTCGGAATAATTCCAAAATAATCATTGGAACGTCCATTATTCATCGAAAGTGATCTAGGAACATTCTAAAACCCAAATAATCCAAAACAGGATTCAATTTCTCAAAAATCCAAAAAACAGGTGGGATATTGACCTACAATATGTATTTATGTCATCTCAGTCTTGGACTCCAAAAAATATATAAGTTTCACATAAAATCCAATATTGCATGAATCATTTATTTGGTTTAATTATTTTATTTTGTATTTTAGAAATAATTAAATATTAATTCTGGCCAAATAACTGAATAATTAACATTGGTCCTCACATTTCTCCCCCTCTAAAAAGGAAGATTTCGTCCTCAAAATCTAAAACACCCTTACACACAAAACCATAACCAAAGGAATCGTCTTATTCTTGAGTTGTTTCTCCTTCATGTCCAAGATCTGGACTGGATACCAAACATGGATCATGAACCAGATAATGAGTCTCATGAGGTTTCATGTAATGCCCAGATATTTTAGAGGCCACAAACTAGAAAGATTTTTGAGATTGAGGGATTACAATGCTATTCTATTAAACTCTGTTTCTATCGAGTTTCAGAATTCAGATTTATTGTTTAGCTTTTTATTATTTAAGAGCTAAATTCCAGATGTTAGAATACGATTGCAGCAGCTGTTTAGCCAATTACAGCAAGTCGATCGAATCCTTTAGTTTTAACTAAAATTGTTCGATTTTCATATGCATCATTTGGTTTAAAACAGAGCACGCTTCTTTCAGAATTTGGCATATTGATAAAACGTATTTTCTTTTCTTAGTCATTGTAAATCATATAAATAGGATCTTAAGCTGCTTCATGCATCATTATCTTCAAAACAAATTAGTTAAAGCGGTGCTCTCTCTAAGAAACCGAGCAAAAAGTTTTTGAAGTTTTTCAAAGGAGACGATCGGAGTGTTAGAAGTTGGCTGGATCTCTACTGCGATTGTGTTGAAGAATTCAGGCAAGTAAACTCTGTTTCTTGCTCACTCAGTGAAAGCATATATTCAATTCTGTTTACATGATTATATGAGATTTTAAAGAAAGGAAGATGGCTTCGGCTGTTCTTCAGAAACCAGAAAGTTCATGCTCTATTTTTATGAAGGTTGCGTTTTTCTGATTTTATTCCAGAAAGTTTATGGAAATGGTTTGATGATGTTCTTTTAGTTAGTTCTTGAGTTTTCTTCAGAAATTCCATCGAAGTAGCTTACAAGTAGCTTATTCGATCATTTTCAGAAATTTCTTTAGATATTTTGAATTTTTCAGACAAAGGAAAACCATCGTCATTCACCTGGTTAAGTCTGAAATATGGTTCTTATACCACGACTGATATTTCTTTGTTGGAAATATTCTAAGTATAGATTTCAGCTGTTTTTTTGTTTGAGTTCAGTAGTTGCGATCAGCAGTCGCACTATTTCATGTTCAGCTGTTGCATATTTTATTGTTCATCAGCTGACAGTTTATTCATCAGTTGATAGTTGTTTATCAGTTGATAATTTGTTCATCAGCTGGTAATCTGTTCATTAGCTATTGGTATTCAGCAGATGCAGATGCATTGCTTTCATAAATTCAGCAGATGCATATTCAGCAGATGCATTTCTTTTGCTAAAACAAGCAGGTATATTTCTTTGTTAACACCAGCAGGTGCATTTCTTTATTATAATTCAGCAGCTGCATTCCTTTGTTAGAATTCAGCAGTTGCGTTGTCTTCGTGACATTCAGCAGATGCGCTGTTCACCAGCAGACGCATTCATTTTTGATATTTCAGCAGTTGCTTTATTGTCATAAATTCAGCAGATGCATATTCAGCAGATGCATTTCTTTTGCTAAAACAAGCAGGTATATTTCTTTGTTAACACCAGCAGGTGCATTTCTTTATTATAATTCAGCAGCTGCATTCCTTTGTTAGAATTCAGCAGTTGCGTTGTCTTCGTGACATTCAGCAGATGCGCTGTTCACCAGCAGACGCATTCATTTTTGATATTTCAGCAGTTGCTTTATTGTCTTTAAGTACGGTTGTAGCGACTGAATGTAGCGACCGGTTGTAGCGACTGGTTGTAGCGACTGGTTTATGCGCTAAGGACGTCGTTTCACTTTACATTTGTTTAAAAGACCTTGCGACTGGATTCCTGTCTTGCGACTGGTTTCCTATTCGTTGCGACTGGTACTGTTCATTCAGCAGGTATTAGTATTGCGACTGGTACTGTTCATTCTTCGTTTTCTTCAGCAGATAACGAAATTTCAGAATTTGATTTCTTACTCATTTACACTTCAATTCAAATGAATCTTTCGACTTATCTGACAGATTCAACTAGCTAATTTATTCAGTTTTCATCTTCGCAAGCTTTACAGAGAAATCCTTTACAGTTCCAGAACATCATTAGACAAAAGAAAAACCAGTAATTCGTGCAAGAGAGAAAGAAAACAGATTTTAGAAAGAAAAGAAAGATCAGAACGATGTTTTAGAAAATATTTTAAGTTATGACAATAAGAGGGTCTCCAGAAGAAGGGTGAGTGCGCGGCTGACGAACCGTGTGCCCTTTCAACAGAGGAAGGATCAGGTGTATAGGTCGACGGATCTATATATCCCTTCACCATGAGCCATAGTGCTAGAGACTGATATCAGGAGTTTGATCAAACGAATTGGACCAAAATGTTTAAAGTGTTGTCATAATTTCAGAAGAGCGCAAATGTGATTTTAATCACAGCTCCAGAGAATGTTTAAAAAAAATGTTTTCAGAATTTGATTATGTTTTATGCTTTCAGTTTCTATCAGAATTCTCAGTTATATATTATTGCGCTTGTTCATTCCAAAGCGTATTCAGATTTCATTATGTATTCAGCTTCCAGTTTCAGATTCTATTGCATGATTTTGCTATTTCAGATTTTACCTGCTGAGCCTTCGGCTCACTAGTTTTCATTGAGTGCAGGTAATGGGCAGTAAGGAGCTGGATGGAGAGTGGCTGGTTGGACAGTGTTGTTTATCGTGGACATCTTTCGTTGTTTCTTTTGATTTAAATGTACAGAACTTTAGTTATGGTTTTGTATGTTAACAGATTTCTAGTTCCTCATTTTGTAGAAACCTGTATGAACTTTTGGTGTAAAGATATATGCAAGTTCACTTGTATTTTGTCAGCTGGTATTTCAGTTCCGCGTGTGTTATTTTACCAGCCAAGGATTTAGTTCCATGTTTGTATACCCTTCCAGCTGATTTCCTTCACTTGTTATGAAAAATGTTTATCTAGATTTTAATTCTACTTCCGCTCACGTCATTGTTTCATTGTTCCGTCATTTCAGTCAGATGTTAACAGATTTCTAGTTCCTCATTTTGTAGAAACCTGTATGAACTTTTGGTGTAAAGATATATGCAAGTTCACTTGTATTTTGTCAGCTGGTATTTCAGTTCCGCGTGTGTTATTTTACCAGCCAAGGATTTAGTTCCATGTTTTGTATACCCTTCCAGCTGATTTCCTTCACTTGTTATGAAAAATGTTTATCAGATTTTAATTCTACTTCCGCTCACGTCATTGTTTCATTGTTCCGCATTTCAGCAGTAATGATTTGTGTTTATTTGCAATTTAGTCCAGAATTTTAGTAACGACTTTTATGTTTATTAAGATTGAAATTTTTGGGTCTTTCAATTCGAACCCCAAATTTCTAAATTTCTTTTGAGAAAAGTTCGATCGTTACATAAACCCTACAATTGATCAAACATGTTACCGATTCGTGGTAGACGATATTTGTTCCACTGTCTCTTTATTCAACTGTCTGAAATTGATACACATCCTCATTGTACCATCTTTCTTCTTGATAAACACAATCGGAGCTCCCCAAGGTGTCATACGAGGTCTAATAAAAACTTTATCCAAAAGATCATGTAACTGATCATTGAGTTCTCTCAACTACACTGGTGTCAACCTGTACAATGCTCTCGATATTGGAGTAGTATATGCCATTAACTCAATATTAAAATCTATTCTTGTTCTCGGAGTGGAACCTTGAAATGCACTGGAAGTACATCAGGGAAATCCTTGACAACGGTAAAATCACAAACTTCCAATCTAGGTTCTGTTGTCACGTGTAAAGCATATATCATGAATTCAGAGTTCTCAAATGACAACAACCCAAATATTTTCATGGCTGAGACCAGTGAGATCTTAGATCTGAAAGCATCACCATAAAAATTCCACTTGTCACCAAACTGGGGTCTCAACCTGATCACACCGTGGAAACAGTCAAGTGTAGCCCTATAACTTGTCAAGACACACATTCCCAGATACAGTCAAAACCCTTCATCTCTAGTTTAATCAAATTTGTCATTAAAATATTATCGTCAAACTTAATCACACAATTCAGAACTATTTCTCTTGTAAACAAAGTTACACCCGTCGGAGTAGACACAGACACACATCATACAACTTGATAAGTTTCGATACTCACAAATAAAAAGATCAGATAGAAAAGAATGTGATGCTCCTGTTTCAAATAAAACTCATGCATGATATAAAAAATAAATTATGTACCCGCAATAACTCCTCCAGGTGCATCACCAGCCTGCTCTCATGTCATAACATGCACATGAGCTTGCTAAGGCCCCGAGAACTATGACTGAGAAGAACTTCTGAACTGTGAAACCAGGCTACTGAAAGGATCCTCATGGTTGCAAAAAGCTTGACTGCTCATGTGACTGATCAGGAGCGTACGGTATCAAAGACGATCCTCTATAATGACCCTGTTGTGATGGAAAGAAACATTGACTCCCTGCAATAGAACACACCCTCGCATAATGTCCATACCACCCACATAAATTGCAGATCCATTACGCTCCAGTACGTATTTGGATGCCTACCTCAACACTGACCAAAGAATGTTGTCCTCGAACTGCCTCCACTAGATTTATCGGAAACAGAGGAACTAGAACTTGACTCCTTCTTGAATTGTTTCCATTTAGGACTAAATCTCTAGCGATTAGACTTCTAAGACAGCTGAGGAGGCTGAAAGAATACATCCCTGAATGTATAGGAAGAAAACCCTGAGAAACCTGTGGCTGAAACTGAGATTTTCTATTTGCAAGCCATCCTTGATATCAATCACCCTGTTCACCGCATTAGCATATGTAGCAACTCTAAACCTCCAAGAACTTCTTACTCCTTAGCATTATAATAGGATCCAGAGGCGTACTCCTGTCGAAATTCTGAACAGAAGCTCTCTGAAGAAATCACTTCCCCCATTCTCTCATAGATCTAAAGTACCTTTCCACCATCTCTGTGCATGATCTCTCAACTGAAAAGTATCAAACTCAATCCCCGATCCTTATCATACTTAACCCTGTCAAAAAAACCTTCCATATGCTCCAACCATCACTCGGCTAACAAACCTTCCTCAACACCTAAGTAAGAAGGTGGGTTCATCCTCTGAAATCTAGCCAAGACTAATTCTATCTCATCAACATGGTGAGCCAGCTGCTCAACCTAGGCCTCAACCTGTCTATCACATCAAGCTCAAGATGAATATGCTGAACAACATCATCCTCATGGTTCTTAGCCCCAAATTCCTGTTCAATCTGCTTCCTCGGTCTACCTCTCCTCTTAGGTGTCTTCTACAAGATGCCAAAGTAAACAATAAATATAAACAGGTAAAGCACGTAGTAAAACATATGCAATAAGATAATTCCTGTGTCCAGACTCGATTTAGCTAAAATCTAATTCGAGCTTATCCAAGTTTATTCTCTGATATCACAATCTCATACGCGGTGCTTCTAATCAGGAATTAAGCACATGATTAATCATAAAATATGAAAGTATTTAAAAGTGGATTAATTTTTTTCATAGGGCCTTAAAGAAAACCACGAAAATATGTGAATACTCAAAATATAGATACTAGTCCATCATTCGGATCTAAAGAAAGAAAATCCTTTTAAAAATCATATTTCATATACATATACAGTTGTTATAGCTCACAGTTCATGCAAAAAATCCATGATATAAATATCATCCAATCTTCCAGATAACAGTTCAATAAAACAGTATACAAATAAACATCACACACACACACACACACACACACACACACACACACACACACACACATATATATATATATATATATATATATATATACACACACACACACACACACACACACACACACACACACACACACACACATATATATATATATATATATATATATATACACACATGTAGTACTGTCAAACGGGCCGGCCCTCCTCGCCCCGTCCCGCCCGACCGTGGACCGCCTTCAAACGGGGCGGGGCGGGGTGGGCCCCTAAAGCTCTGGCCCGCCCTGCCCCGCCTTGGGTCGGCGGGCTGACCCTGTCAGGATTGTATATAATTGACTGATGCCATGCCTGAAACTATTCTTCGGACCAACCGTGACTGCTATATGTACTAGTCCAGTCATCTGGCTTATTTTAATCCTAAATTTATCAATTGTTTAATTTCAGATACACGCTTTTGCTAATAAAATCAATTGGTCATTGTTAAATAAATTTTTCAATCTATCATGTGTATTATATGAACGATTACCTTTGCATTTGAAGTATGATTCTTGATGTTCACTTACATAGCCTAATCGTCATGTTTATGCTTTCAGTTGTCTTATTTTGTAATTTATATGGAGAATCTTTGAACTTGTATCTATTATCCGGTTATCACTGAATTGGGCAGGATCCTTTGTCCAAGCAAGAAAATATCGTGTGGACTGTTGTTGCATGGGCTGAGCTACAGGAGGCCTTTCCCAAAGGCAATAACATGGGCAAAATCTTGATTACTGGTCGTAACGAGGAAGTTGCTAGGCAAGCTAATCTTGATTACTGGTCATAACGAACAGAAGGATGGAACAAAAGAGGCTATTCGTAAGGAACTCAGGATTATATAAATTTAATTTTTTTTAAAACCCACGAGTCGGTCTGCCCCGTTCTAACCCGTGACCCGTTTGGGCCAGCTCGTTTCGGCCCGCCTCCAAACAGGCTATCAATTTACTAACCCAACCCGCCAATTTTTCATGGCGGGACGGGCTAGCCCGATGGGCTTGACCCATTTTGACAGAACTACACACATGTATACATACGTACATATATAAACACATATATATATACATATATATACATCGATATAATATCTGGGACACTCTCTCTGTTGGCGCAGCGACGGATCCGGATCCCGCTCCCGGGGCGCAGCGGAAGATTTCAAAATTTTGCACCGGGAACGGTCAATACATAATATAAACAGCAATGAAACATCCATAGGGTGTTTATATTGGTACCTTGATGGCGTCTAGGCGCCTGGCTTCGACCAATTTCACGAGGAAATCGGCACTTCAACGGTAGGCGGTTGATGTTCTCCTAATCCGGTCCACGACTGAAATCACGATCCCTTCGTCGGTCTGCACTAGAAAATGCGATGAATATTTTCACGGATGGAATCTCCTCATCGAGACGGTCGGAACAAGTCCGACGGCGACGACAGGCGACGGCGCACGACGGCGGGCGGCGGCGCAAGGGCGGCCACGGCCGAGAGGAGTAGAGAGGGAGGGAGGGAGGCGGCTAGCTCTAGGGTTTTGGAGTGTTGTATTGTGTTATGCAACCCTAGGGCTAGTATATATAGAGGATATATGGGCTTGAACCGGTCCAATGGGCCTGGGTCGGGCCCAGTCCCAGAGCGCACATTCGTTTCAAGTCCATCACCGTGGCTCCATAATAATCCCGATCGACGATCAGATCAGACTGATCTATACAGTTTACAAAATTGAGTATTATGATGCGAAACAATTTTCCGAACCACCTAGCCCAAAATTGCAGTTTGGCCCCTCCAAGTTTCAAGGATAGTCAAACTAGCCCAAACTTTAGGGAAATTGCATTTTGACCCCTGTTCAATTTTAGGAAGTCGCACTTCCATCCTTCCTCCTCCTATGCTCATCAAATTGAGCTCAATTTGCGTGCGGGAATCGAGAAACCTGTACTTGTGTGACCCTCAATGGTTCAGGGATACAGCTAGCCGTGGGCTCACAACAATTGCGACTTCGAAACCACAATTTCGGACTGACCCATCGGATCATGGTAAAGCGTCTAGCAACATCGCCCCATGATCCCCTAGGTATCACTGATAGTGCCTGTAAGAACCAGTCGGTCATGGTTAGCGTACAGTACGGTCCTTTCAACACAAATATCCCGATCAGATCAACGACCATTGGTAAATCAAGAGTCGCTAGAGATCCAATAATCATGCATACATCTCGGAGATCAAATAGTGACATCGCGTGTGTTACTAAGTAAACCCATTTACCTAAAACACATCTAGTACTCTGGCCAGAGATTTATCACACTATTATCTCCTTAGATAGCATAGGATATCCATGCACAAAGGCGAGCGGTGAATCCTCGACAACGAAGCATCGACTCCTACATGCATCGGGACCTCACCCAATCACGTCACCTTCCCCAACTGAGTCGGTAAACGGGTCAAAGTGATGCACCTATCATGTAGAGTCTCAATGACGTTTCGAGTAGTGAGGACTAATCTGTACAACCAAGACCTCGGACTTATCCATTCGATAAATGGTAACCACTTGGAAAGTCCGAACGATGGTAGTTCGATAGATCACCAGGTCACTATCCATCTGCATGCTTAGAACATCAAAATGTTCCCTACCAATGAAACGTGGTACTTCACATAGCAGATGCTAGTCTCAAGCTCGGGCGGCCTTATCCTCATTTTGACGGCCCAATCGACTAGGAACGAGTTTAGAATATACAGTGACTATTAGATGTGTTTCATGATAGCCATCATATCCACTATCACATCTAACATACACTATGGTGCATTCTAAGTCTTTATCCAACACAATTGTTAACATTATAAAATAATGAAGATAAAGAATGCCATAAAAAGAATACGAATTTCATAAATAAAGATCGTTTTACAAAGAGTCAACAAGAACCCACATGCCACAAGTTGGCTAGTTGGGCACCTACTCTAACACTATCGACTTCTTAAGGAACTCCACTAGCTATTGCAGCTGAGCCACCTGGACGACCTGCAATGGTCAGCAACACGAACAAACAGCCCAAATAGAAGGGGTCAAATCCTAATATGAAGAATATCTAAAACAATAGTCATAGTGAATTTGAAATATGCTATATATTATGCATGCGTGTCAGCTTACAACTGAATAACAGGTACCAAAACCAGAGGTCAATTGAAATGTTCAACAAAATTGAAGTGGCTACATCATCGAGAGTTCGGGAGCTACCCCGACCGTCTCCAATGAGATAACGGAGGTGTGATAACACAACACCACCAACCGTAATAACCACAGTATCGAGAGTTCGGGAGCTACCCGGCTGTCTCAATGCTCTCATCGTGAGTGTGCTAGAAAATACAACACACCACGAGACTACAGAACCGATCTCAGAATGTCAACTCGAAAGTATCCAAAGGAAATCAAGGTTCAACATGAATTCATGTGCTCAATGTCATGATATAAAAATGTATCCACATAATCATCAAATATAAGCATGCAATGGCACATAGCATTCAAGTACGTAAAACATATTTCAACCTCTAAAAAGGTTGTAAGTACAAGTTCAATCCGTAGCTCAAAGTATTTGACCAAATACCTCAATACAACACAGATGCCGAAACAGACTACAAACACTGATGGCAGCAATCGGCGACGGTGATGGAAAAGTGACGGCGGAGCTCCGATGATCGGAAAATTTCCAAAAATTCACCAGAACATCGATAATTTGTTGGAAGTGACCTAGAAACATCTACAAACCAAAACTCATATAAAACAGGCTTTAATTTCTCAAACTTGAAGAAAACTGATAGGTCTCGCGGGAAAAAATGGCCGAAAACTTCAAATGCTCATAACTTGTTCATATCAACACCAAAATAAACTATTCTTAGCTCTCAATGAAACCAAGGAGAATATATATAATTCACAACAAACGGTGACCAAAATGGTGGCGGCAATCAACGTCAATTGATAGAAAACCATGAACCTTATTCATCACTGATCTCCTCCTCCGACCACCTAAAGCAATGATATTGGTCGAGAAATGAAGGATTTGTTAAGAGGGAAGACCAACGGTACCAATCACGCTCAAATCGGAGTAGTCTCCGACAATCAATTTGAAAATTCGGTCACGTGTGTGTGCATATTTTGCAGTGTGTTAGTGTGTGTTAGGTCTTTATATATATTGGCTCCAATAGAGTATTGGCTCCAATAGAGTACTTTGGTCCAAAATTCCAGTTTTTGTGTAATTCTAGATTTGTGCTGTTTTAATTATAATATATATTTTGTCATCTTAGACCCGAACTCCGAAAAATACATAAATTTGGCACAAAATCCAATAGCTTACAATAATCATTTAAATTTTATTTTTGCACTCTAGAAATAATTAAAAATTAATTCTAGCCAAATAACCTGGTAATTAATATCGGGTCCTCACATGAATCGAATTGATATGGAAATACAGAATTCTGAACTCGGAATCATGTGATATGATTAATGTCTCTCCCCAAATGAGTAAAAATAGGAACTGATCAGTAAAACTCAGAATTCTGCACTCTGAATCATGATGTGAATAAGGCCTCAACTCCTTAGAGGAGTAAAAGTTATGGGCTGACCAGTAAACCATGAAAAGAGAGGAATATATGTGGTCTTTCTTCCCGGCTCTATTCAGTGTTCTTGAAATGTTTCCAAGTTCAGTGTGCATATGTATATGTATTCTTGTTATGCTTGAATAGTTCATCCACTTGCTGATATTTTCTGAAACACTCACTAATTATTTCTCACCCAGGTAAAGATGAAGAACGGGTGAAAAAAATGAAGAACATATGGTAAAAGAAGGACAAGACATGTTTAGAAATTGGTGGAGACAAGTTAAGATTCTATTTCAAATTATTTCAGCTTCCGCATTTCTTTGATATAAAATGTAAAAGAAGTTATTTTGATTATTTAATATATTGGTTTTTGCACTGTACTACGAGGCTGGTGTTTTTGTAATAAAAAGTTGTTAAACGTCACCAGTGTTTACACCTAGGCCGATCTCGGGGCGTGAGACTTGAAATACTAACCATATTTCCTTGACAAATATACTATTTTTTGAAGTGTCATTTATCGTTACATTCGTAACAGTAAATATTTTTCTTCTTAATTCTTGACTTTGATCTATAATTTATGTGACTCCCACTGGAGTCATGTTTTGTTGATCATTTTCTTACCATCAACAAAGCTTCTGCTTGCTTTGAAATTACCAACTTATCTTTATTTTCTTGCATCGACTTTCTTCTTTAAGAACCGCATTTTAAACATCATCGAATTTTAAAACACCTTTAGGATATTGTTGGTTATGTTGATGGTGTGCTGATCATATAAATCTGGTAAACTCTTGATGGATCTGTGTCAACAGATCCAGATTGAATTTTGAATTACACAAAACTTATTATTGTGTTACTAAAAATTCCACTTAGCGTACAGACTTTAGGATCGAAGAAGAAGATGAACAGTAGCAGTAATCTGTCCAGTCGATGGTTTGAAAGATAAAGTTCAGCAGCTGGTTTAGTTAATCATTGTAAACGGCGGCTGGATTAGCAATGGAGACGTCCAAAGTTGAGTCAGTTGTTCGTAATCAGGCGGAGGCCAAGTTGAACCAGCTGGAGCATAGTGAATCAGCTGGAATGATAAGAACCAGCTGCAAGCGCTAAAGAAAAGATGAACCAGCTGGAACAGGAATTGTGAAGTCTGCTGGAGAAATAGATCGAAGAAGAAGATGTTTAGTGGAGCGCTAACAAGAGCTGGTATCAGCAGTGATGACGTCAGCACATATTCTGGAGAAAGCAATGAGCAGCAAGAATGACGTCATCACAATCAGCAGATGAGTAGAGAAGCGCAAGAGCTGGATCAGCGGTGATGACATCAGCAGTGACATCACAACCAGCAGGTAGCTCGTACATCCAGACGAGAGCTACAGTGATATAATTAACCAGTCGAGGATGCATAGCAAACGATGTCATTTGAATAAGTTGATACGACATCGTTTGATCTAACCAGTCGTTGGGAAATCCAGTCGCAAGCATTTCACGACCAACGACTGGACAACCAGCTGCAAGCACATCCAGACGCAAGCAACAGTACATCTAGATGTAAGCTACAGTGAACCAGCTGTTGATATGCATCCAGTTGCAAGATGATGTACCAGTAGCGAGCTACAGTGCATCCAGTCGCAAGCACTTCAAGATCAACGTCTGGACAACCAGTCGCAGCAATGAAAAGATAAACCAGATGCGAAGTTGTTGCAAAGGGAAAAGATGTTATAACCAGTCGCAGCAGTTGTAAGAGACAACCAGTAGCGAAGCAGTTGACGCATTATGCTATGAAGAGTTACCAAAGCTGGATGTCAACTGCTGAGCTTATTTCAAAATGCTGAAGACGACAAAGAAGTCTGCAAAAGAAAGTACACAAAGGACAATCCCTGTCGGTACTTTCAAGAACACATTTGAACGGGAAGAATTTGTGTCCAACAGTTTGATTTTGAATAGAGGCTTTATATTTGAGAAGAACGCCATTGAAGTGCAGACTGTTGGTTGGAGATAACCAGAGCGCTGTTGCAGAAATACGTTGATCGCACAGTGCACCAGCAGAGGGAAAATGAACCAGAAGCGAAGCTGTCAACTATCATACTAGAGAAAGCTTAATTGCAGTTGACAGCGGAGATAGAATTAGCTTGTGTAGAGTTTTTCCCTAGTGTGTGAGAAACAGAGAGTTGAGTGTTTCATTGTAACAATCTCACACACAGATTCACTCGCACATTTCATGAGTTGAGCTAAATTGATTAGTGAGTGAATCAAAACCAAAATGAACCAGAAGCGAAGCTGTCAACTATCATACTAGAGAAAGCTTAATTGCAGTTGACAGCGGAGATAGAATTAGCTTGTGTAGAGTTTTTCCCTAGTGTGTGAGAAACAGAGAGTTGAGTGTTTCATTGTAACAATCTCACACACAGATTCACTCGCACATTTCATGAGTTGAGCTAAATTGATTAGTGAGTGAATCAAAACCAGTTTCAATCAGGTCCCGTCCAATCACGATGACGTTAAACTCTGTGTTTGTAGCCTTTCTCACTGAGGCGTTAAATAAGTGATTGAGTGAACAGCCGAGGGCTGGTAGCGTCTAGGAGTCCATACAAGTGCTGCTTGTGTGGGTGGGTGTTTGCAGAGGTCCTGTAATCATCAAAGTCTTCTAGTGGATCCTTCCGAGGTGGAAGAAGGGGAGACGTGGGACATTGAGGTCCGAACTTCCAGAAACAAATCTGCTGCGTATCGTATTTCTGTTATTCATTCAGCACTTGCATTTATCTTAGCATTGCATAAAACATTTGAAGGCATACACAGTTAGCACACTTGCACAGTCGAACAGATTTATGTTGCACATAAATCTGTTTGAGTTGTTTTAAAATATAAGGATTCATTTCTGGTGTTTTCCGCATGTTTTATAACATACCAGATCTGTCTCCGGTGCTCTCACTTTTAAGTGTTCAAGAACCAGAGGTATTGCACCTCCATTTTTAGTAGCAGCGCGCAAAATTTTTAATCAACTCTTGAAGCGCGGCTGCTGTTTATTTAGATCCATTTAAAAACAGGGACCCTACAACTCTGAGGTTGAATCTCTGTGTTCGTTTTCCTCTACTACATGTCCCATAGAGGTGATTTGAGCAAACAGAGTATTTATGTTAATATGATCGACCAAAAATGAGAATTCCACTATCTGAAGAATATACAACTTTATCTTTAAAAAAAAATATCGTTGCATAGTGATTTGACCTCGTATATTTTTATCAGAGTATCTCATAACACTTTTACCTATTTTGTTCAGATTACTTGACAAAACAACATCTACTATACCCAAATGTATATTGAAAATAGCAGCATAATGCTAATCTGATCCACGACCAGAATCTCAACACATTTGCTAGTTTCTACTAGAAAACCAGCAAAAGTTCCGCGGACAGAATTTTCTCGTCGAGATGGCCGGAATGAATTCCGACGATGGAGTCGACGGGCGACGACGGCAATGGCAACGACAGGAGAGGGATATTGAGTTATGAGGCTTGCTCAACTTGGTGCATCAGAATAGCTCCGCCTAAGCCCCTATTTATGGATATTTAATGGGTTTAAACCAAGTTAATGGACTCATACCACGTCCAAACCCATCGCACATTGATTTCAAGTCCATCATAGTGGTGTCATCATAATCCCGATCGACGATCAGATCGGACTGATTTGCGCAGTTTCTAAAACTTTATATTATGAGTGAAAACAATTTTTGAGACCACTTAATCCAAAAATAGTAGTTCCACTCTTATTAACTAAATATGGAAGCCGTACTCCCTTAGCTAATTTTGGAAGTCATACTCATAACCTTCCTCCTACTATAATAACACTTTGAGTACCATTTTCGTACGAGAATTGATAAACCAGTACTTGTGTGATCCTCAATGGTTCAGAGATACAGCTAGCCGTGGCTCACAACTCCTTGTGACTCCAAAATCACATTTTCAGGCCTACCCATCAGACCATGGTAAAGCTTCTAGCAACATCGTCCCTAATCCCCTAGGTATCACTGATAGTGGCTGCAAAACCCAGTTGGTCATGATTGGTGTACAACACGATCCTTTCATCTCATATATCGCGACCAAATCACCGATCATTTGTAAATCGATAGTCGCTAGAGATTCGATAGTCATGCATACACCATGGAGATCAAATAGTGAAATCGCATGTGTTGCTCGGTAAACTCATTTACCTAAAGCACATCTAGTACTCTGGCCAGAGATTTGTCACACTATTATATTCTCAGGTAGCATAAGATATCCACACACAAGGGCGAGGGATGAATCCTCGACAACAAGCATCAACTCCTACATGCATCGGGACCTCATCCAATCCCACTGATGACCCTCATGAAGTCGGTAAACGGGTCAAAGTGAGACGTCTATCATATAGAGTCTCAATTATCTTTCGAGTAGTAAGGATTAATCTGTACAACCAAGACCTCGGACTTAATCCACTCGAAATGATAACCACTTGGGAAGTCTGAACGAGGGTAGTTCGATAGATCACCAGGTCACTATCCATCTACATGCCCAGAACATCTCTATATTTCTACCAATGAAACGTGATACTTACATCACAGATGTTTGTCTCAAGCTCGGACGACGCTTATCCTCTTTTGAACGGCCTAATCAACTAGAAACTTGTTTCGAACACACAGTGACTATAGATGTGTTTCATGATAGCCATTAAATCCACTATCACATCTGATATATATTATAGTGCATCCAAGATCTATATCCAACAAATTTTTAATCATAATAATGAAGATAAAGAATGTCATAAAATATGAATTTCATAAATAAAATTATTTTATATAGAATCAACAAAAGTCCCGTAACAGTCGAGCATTATTGCATTATAACTGCTTGTATCTTCAAATTACATATTAGCTAGTATTTTCTATATCATATTTCATCATCATTCTGCCCAACAATAGCTATCCGACCTTAATAAAATGTCAAAAATCTTTTCCCGGGTGGAAAAGATTGTTAATTTGCGATGTATACAGTTATATTAATCAATTCCCTTCATAATCTTATCTTCTTTGCAGTTCAGAAGAGTTTGTTGCTATTTCTGCTTGTACCGACTCAGCTATCATTTTATCCGGCATTTGAAATGAACAAAAGAATGTTTAAATTGCAAAAGATACAACTGAACAGCAGGCCGTCTGTTTCAACTAGGTATCATAATTCAGTCTTTTGACATACATCTAAGGCATTTGCACCGAAAACCAAATCCTTCAAGTAAGACGGTTTGCCGGGCCTCATAATCCATGCTTGCGTCAATATAACATATTCGCAACTCTTCTCCTGCAAGGCCACACAAAATCTATAACCTTTTCATAAGCACCAAATAAAACTTCACTTCAGTGTACCACCGACGCCGATTTGTACTGAAGCTTTTAAGAACACATAACGAGTATTTATTATGATTACTGTAGCTTCCAAGAATAATCTCCCATATTGAACAATGTTAGAACGAAAATTGCAAACCAAATGAAGTGGTAATTATATTATTAACTGAGATCAAATAAGACACCTGCTTGGATTTCCCGGAGAGCCTTTAGTTTAGCATCCACATTTTCTACCCATATAATATTGACATTTGGATCTGCACAAAAAGAAGATGATGGAGAGGGGAGATAACAACGCGGGGTACAAGGATGTTTATTTGCACGGGTTTTCTCTTCCTAGAACGCGTGCCACAACTTGTATCGTGC
The DNA here is from genome assembly GCA_001598015.1 of Dorcoceras hygrometricum. Lineage (NCBI taxonomy): Eukaryota > Viridiplantae > Streptophyta > Magnoliopsida > Lamiales > Gesneriaceae > Dorcoceras > Dorcoceras hygrometricum. The sequence continues at coordinate 93,438 of KV013959.1, forward strand.
AAACTATTTCAACATCGAAACATCATTCCTACTGTGGTATAATGTCCTCTTATTAGCAATAACTGCCAGACACTATTAAGTTACTCTGGTTAAGAAGTAACGTTCTTAGCTGTAAATCAGACAATATAAAAATGATTCATATATCTCCGGATTGGACATGGTTGTCTATTTCCTAAAAGGCATGAGCAAACGATTCCTCTGGCTAATAAGGATAAAACAAGCATTAATCTGGTTAGAAATGAAAGATCTCACCACAATCATGATTGTACAAGGAGGGAAGCATATATACAGCATTTCCAGCAGCAGCTTCTCCTTCAACTGATGCTGCTGCTGATGAAATAAGATCATCATACGATCCTCCAGGATATTCAACACGAAAAGAATTTATGCGAATCCGTGACAAAACACCAGTATACCATTCTTCAGTAAGAACTAGTAAGTCATAAAACAACAATCTTTTACCAAGTGAATTTAGCACTCCTCACATATGATGATGCAGGGAAGGGGAAGCATTTCCATATATTCAAATGCTAATGATCTTATAATGCACAAGGATACACGACAGTAGCTTCTTTTCAATATTTATGTCCTCAAAAGTACTTCTTAGCAGGCAAAGCTCCCTCTTCATCTAAAAATCAATAGAAGAAACAGAAAAAAAGCCCAATTTCACATGTTCGTTTGAATACTGACATGAAACTCAACATCAAAAAGATACTCTTACAAATGATCAAATTATGAAAATTCGATCTTTTTAAATTTTAGACAGGAGATAGAAGGCACTGACAGGTATTTCCTTATATGTCATAATTCATAGACATTATTGTCAATACCAACAAAATTTTAGTTAGCTATGAGCCCACAGTCATGTCATCATTGAAATCATTTATATGCAAAATGTAAAATCCTGATTAGTTAGAGGCTTAGAGCGGGCGAAGTTATCTAATACTATTTCAAAGACATATGTTCCCTATCCATTTCTTTTCAAATTCGAATCCAGTTACATTCATAATTTATTTTCAACATATGCCAATCAATAACATTTTAATGATGTTGAATTTTTACATCATGATTGTACTAATATTAATCAAAATTCACACAGAACTCAGAATGCTTACTAGTGAAATTTTTTCAACAGATAACATCTCTGGTTGAAGTATGTCAAGAACTCCAGGAGAAAAGACTCCAGATATAACCTTACTAGCCAACCGTTTGACAAGGAGGGGATATTTTAAACCCTGTATTCTTCAGAAAGGATAGAGAGTGTCGAGCATCAGTACAATTTTAAAGAATCAAGGGTATATGTGCTTCCATACCGGCAGTATTTGTGGAATCTTGACCAATCTGCCTTCTTCTCCACCTCAAAGAAATTCTAATGCCAGATAAAAGTTCAGTGATGAGCAAACACCATGAAACCAAGAGGAAAGGGCAATCCAGTAAAAGCTTTTAAAAGAAAAAAAAAAGAAAAACTGTATAAGTAGAATAAGGTTCTTTTGCTGCCAAGCAAAGGACAATTCTGCTCACAAGAAAATTAGAAAGGAACAAAATTCTAGAAAATTCACTTCCTAGGGCATTTTTTTATGTTTCACTTAATCATTCCATATTGTTCACCTAATCTAAGATTATTATTATTATTATTATTATTATTTTTGGGGAAGGACAAGATTTCTAAGATTTCTGAACCAGTTCAAATAGTTAGTATTTCCCACATGGTTTGTATCTATTGGAAAATCTAGAAAACCTTGGTATCCGGGAACAGAAATGATATGGGCGCCGGTGTAGACCAGTTTAAGAAATGACCAGCTCTGCCGACGCTTTTATATTGAACCACAACTGTAAAGTTATACATGACAAAATGGAGCAAGTAGAGATAAAATAGTCGCCCGATAACAAAAGTGCTTCACTTACATTGGATTGATTTTCACATTGTTTGCTGCAAAATCTCAGAGCGTTCGAATTGGCGTTTTGTTTCGAAAGCTTTCTGAGGCAGCAATAGCATACATCGTAAAGCGAATACAGCGACGGGTGAGAAACAATGGGTTCGGCGGTGTGGATGAGTTCACCGGCGTCGATTCTCCTAGTGGCAAACACGCCTCGACCTGCAGAATGGGAGATTCCGACGACAATCGGTGGCGGCGATTTTGAGGCGGAGAAGGAGGACAGGAACGACAACGTTTGAAGTTTTTGGAAACCTAAACCCAATCGTCTGCAATGTGACATCGTTTTTTGGACAAAGGTTTCCAGGAACGCCTGAAATCCCCGTCACGTGTTAGTATATATATAATATATGTTTATAAATTAAAAGAATATTAAAAAATAAATTTAATAATTATTTGATAATATATTTGAATATTATCTTTGTTCGCTCCAATGAAATCTTCATGTTTTTACTTAATAGAAAATTATTATTTCTCTATAATTTCTTTAATTTAGAGAGAATTAAAGTAGGAGAGAATTTGTATGTTTTGGATGTGTTTTACAATAAAAATTACGAGCCTATTTATAGACAAATGAAATTATTAAAATAATAAAAAGGTCCAATCACTTCATTTAATATTTAGACATTCAAAAACTAACAAGTAATACTAATCACCTAATAATTTCATAGTACTCCCCCTTTTGATGTCTTTATTACGTGTTTTGATATTATCTCGTTAAAAACCTTATTAAGAAAAACTCAGTTGGATAAAAAACATAGTAAAGAAAAAAATAGTGCAGTCACGTAAACTTTCCCTCATATTGACACAACTGATTCTTCACATATTTCGTAGGTGGTGCATACCAATGCTGTATATTTGTTTTCTGAACACTATCGTAGGAAGTGCCTTCGTGAAAATATCTGACGAATTTTCACCTGATTGAATGTAACGAATATCAATATTGTTATTCTTCACAAGTTCTTGGGTGAATTCGAATAATTTAGAAGGAATATATTTAGTTCTGTCGTTTTTGATATATCATTTTTTCATTTGAGCAACACATGCAGCATTATCTTCGTACAGTGTTACAGACTTCTTATCAGATGGTAAATCACACATGGCTTGTATATGATGTGTTATGGATTTTAGCCATACACATTCACGCCTTGTCTCATGTTGTTAGAGTAGATGCCCAACTAGCCAACTTGTGGCGTGTGTGTTTATAGACTCTTGTATGAAACAATCTTTATATATGATATTCGCATTTATTAATATGGCATTCTTTACTTTCATTGTGTTGTATGATGATTAACAATTGCGTTGAGTAAAGACCTAGAATGCACTTAAGTGTATGTTAGATGTGATAGTGGGTATGACGGCTATCATGAAACACATCTAATAGTCACTGTGTATTCTGAACATGTTCCTAGTCGATTGGGCCGTCAAAATGAGGATAAGGCCGCCCGAGCTTGAGACTAGTATCTGCGATGCGAAGTACCATGTTTCATTGGTAGGGAACATTGTGATGTTCTGAGCATGCAGATAGATAGTGACCTGGTGATCTATCGAACTACCCTCGTTCGAACTTTCCAAGTGGTTACCATTTGTCGAGTGGATAAGTCCGAGGTCTTGGTTGTACTGATTAGTCCTCACGACTCGAAACGTCATTGAGACTCTACATGATAGGCGTCTCACTTTGACTCGTTTGCCGACTCACTTGGGGTCATCAGGCGGTGGGATTGGGTGAGACCCCGATGCATATAGGAGTCGATGCATCGTTGTCGAGGATTCACCGCTCGCAGACATGCGTGGATATCCTATGCTATCTGAGGGGATAATAGTGTATAAATCTCTGGCCAGAGTACTAGAAGTGTTTTAGATAAATGGGTTTACCTAGTTACACTCACGATGTCACTATTTGATCTCCAAGATGTACGCATAGCTATCGGATCTATAGCGACTCTCGATTTACCAATGGTCGTTGATCTGATCGGGATATATGGATTGAAAGGACCGTATTGTACGCTAACCACGATCAACTGATTCTTGCAGGCACTATCAGTGATACCTAGGGGATCATGGGGCGATGTTGCTAGACGCTCTTACCATGATCTGATGGGCAAGTCCGGAATTGTGATTCCGGAGCCGCAATGGTTGTGGGCCCACGGCTAGCTGTATCCCTGAACCATTGAGGGTCACACAAGTACTGGATTCGAGACTCCCGCACGGATACTCAGCTCAATGTGTTGAGCATGAGAAAAGGATTTTGGGGAGTGCGACTTCCTAAAAATCAACAGGGGTCAAATCGTGATTTTCGCTGTTGAGGGACAAAACGGTCATTTTGCACTGGGGTTCTGAAAAATGGTTTTTCAGATCATAGTATTCAGTTTTGGAAACTGAGTCGATCGGTCCGATCTGATCGGCGATCGGAGTTACGATGAAGTCACGGTGATGGGGATGAACCGAATGTTCATCCGTTGGACCCGGGCCCGTTGGGCCGGTCCAAGTCCATCATCAAGTCTACTTAAGATAGACTTAGACTTAATCACTCACAACATAACACTACAAACCCTAACCCTAAGAGCTCTGGTGGCCGCCCCCCTCTCCTCTCTCAAAAGGCCGCCGCCGCCGCCTCACGCCACGCGCCGCCGCCGCCTCCTTCGACGGAAATTGTTCCGACCAATCTTTCGAGGAGAATCCGTCCGCGCCGATCTTGTCAGGCCTTCTAGTGCAGGCTGACGAAGGAGTCTCGCTTCCGGTCGTGGACCTGATTGACGTTATCTACCGCCACCTACCGTGAAGTGCCGGTTTCCTCGCGAAACTGGTCGGAGCCAGGCACGAGTTGCCAGCAAGGTAATCAACGAAAACACCCTATGAATGGTCATAGCTTGCATGTTTATTGAATTGTATTGATCGTCTCCCGGTCCAAATTTTGTTCTTCCGCTGCCTCGCCGTGAGGCGTGATCCGGATCCGCCACGGTTCCCCAACAGTCGTATCAGAGCCAGGTTCAGATCTGATCAATACAATTATGCCATATTGTATCTAAAATCTCGAGATTTTCAGATTGGATCAACAAAATTTTTGGAACAATGGCCGAGGCGCCGCCGCGCATGGCGACGCCCCACCGCGCGCATGTGTGCGCGCGGGATTTCGCGCTGGCCGCGCAATGGCCAGCGACTTCCGGTCGAGACATGCAGCTCTTCCGCGCGATTGTTTGCGCATTGGCTGCCGTGATTTTCACGCCTGGATGCGCCACCCTTTGGCCGCTGTCCAGTGAAGCGTCGCGCGGCCGATGACTGCTTATCGCGCGTTGATTGCGCGCATGGTGGTCTGCTGGTTGCCTCCATCCTGCGCACTGGTTGCGCATGGCCCTCGCCGCTGGGCGCGCGAAGTTGCACGCGGTCGTGCGTCGCGCTTGGCGCAACGTTGCGCGACTGCCGCGCGCAAATTTCTTGGTGGCGGCCGCCGCCCGGCGAAGCTCCGGCGATGTCGTGACGGCTGAATTCTTCTAGGGTTTATGTTCGGGCCTGTCCCGGGCAGCCCGTGAAGTTATCGGGCCGACATTCGATATCGGGCCCGTTTTGGTCGATTTTGAAATTTTGAGATTTTTGGGCCTAGAATTGTTTTAAGCCCAATTTGACATAATTAAAATTAGCAAAATGTGATTTTAATTGTAAAATATGATTTTATAATGAAATATGATTTTGTTGATTAAAATTTGATTTTATCGACAAAACACGATTTTATTATAAAATGCGATTTTATGATTAAAATATGATTTTGCGATAAATAATTAGATTATTTAATTTATGCATGTTAATTAGATTATCTGCATGATTGGGATGATCGAGAGCCGTGCCCAATTTGTTAGGTGTATGCGATAGGTTTTTGTGATTCGGTT
>KV013959.1:120380-144350 GCA_001598015.1 Dorcoceras hygrometricum
GTCGCATATGCTCTAAGTGTCACGAGCCGCTACCAGGCCAACCCCTGCCAATTGCATTGGAAGGCCGTGAAGGATATTCTTAAGTACTTGCGAAGGACTAAGAATATGTTCATGGTCTATGGGGGTGGTGAACTGAAACTGGAAGGCTACACTGTTTCTAGCTTCCAGTGTGACGTGGATGATTCAAAATCAACCTCTGGATTTGTATTCATGCTCAATGGTGGTGCTGTCTCTTGGAAGAGTTCCAAGCAAGACACCATCGCGGATTCAACCACTGAGGCTGAGTACATTGCAGCATCAGCTGCTGCTAAGGAGGCCGTTTGGATAAGGAATTTCGTCCAAGAGTTGGGCGTCATTCCTAATGGAGTTGGTCCAGTCCCGGTATACTACGACAACATGGGTGCCGTTGCGCAAGCAAAGGAGCCTAGGTCTCACCAAAGATCCAAACACATACTGAGGAAATACCACATAATCCGGGATATTGTGGCTAGAGGCGACATAGCAGTTGAGAGAGTCGCCTCTGCGGACAACGTTGCTGATCCACTTACGAAGCCCTTGCCTGAACCGTTGTTTGAAAAACATCACGAAACAATGGGACTGCGTCTGATGAGTAGTTGGCTTTAGGGCAAGTGGGAGATTGTTAGAGTAGATGCCCAACTAGCCAACTTGTGGCGTGTGGGTTTTATTGACTCTTGTACAAACGATCTTTATATATGATATTCGCAATTTCTTATATGGCATTCTTTACTTTCATTATGTGTGTAATGATTTACAATTGTGTTGAGTAAAGACCTAGAATACACTAAAGCGTATGTTAGATGTGATAGTGGGTATGACGGCTATCATGAAACACATCTAATAGTCGCTGTGTACTCTAAGCGTGTTCCTAGTCGATTGAGCCGTCAAAATGAGGATAAGGCCGCCCGAGTTCGAGACTAGTATCTGCGATGCGAAGTACCATGTTTCATTGGTAGGGAACATTGTGATGTTCTGAGCATGCAGATAGATAGTGACCTGGTGATCTATCGAACTACCCTCCTTCGGACTTTCCAAGTGGTTACCATTTGTCGAGTGGATAAGTCCGAGGTCTTGGTTGTACTGATTAGTCCTCACGACTCGAAACGTCATTGAGACTCTACATGATAGGCGTCTCACTTTGACCCGTTTTCCGACTCAGTTGGGGTCACCAGGCGTCGGGATTTGGTGAGACCCCGATGCATGTAGGAGTCGATGCATCGTTGTCGAGGATTCACCGCTCGCAGACATGCGTGGATATCCTATGCTATCTGAGGGGATAATAGTGTTCAAATCTCTGGCCAGAGTACTAGAAGTGTTTTAGGTGAATGTGTTTACCTAGTTACACTCGCGATGTCACTATTCGATCTCCAAGATGTATGCATAGCTATCGGATCTCTAGCGACTCTCGATTTACCAATGGTCGTTGATCTGATCGGGATATATGGATTGAAAGGACCGTACCGTACGCTAACCACGACCGACTGGTTCTTGCAGGCACTATCAGTGATACATAGGGGATCATGGGGCGATGTTGCTAGACGCTTTACCATGATCCGTTGGGCAGGTCCGGAATTGTGATTCCGGAGCCACAATGGTTGTGGGCCCACGGCTAGCTGTATCCCTGAACCATTGAGGGTCACACAAGTACTGGATTTGAAATTCCCACACGGATACTCAGCTCAATGTGCTGAGCACGAGAAGAGGATTTCGGGAAGTGCGACTTCCTAAAAGTCAACAGGGGTCAAACCGGGATTTGACTTTGTTGAGGGGCAAAACGGTCATTTTGCTATTTAGGGTTAGATGATCTGAAAAATTGTTTTTCATATCATAACATTCAGTTTTGGAAACTGAGTCGATCGGTCCGATCTGATCGGCGATCGGAGTTACGGTGAAGTCACAACAATGGATATCGTCATTTGGACCCGGGCCCGATGGGCCGGTCCAAGTCCATTGTTAAGTCTATTTAATAATGATTATTAGACTTAATGACATACACTTCATACAACACAATTAGAAAACCTAACCCTACACACCAAAAGCCGCCGCCTCCCTCTCGATCACGCCGCCGTCGTGCGCCGCCCGCCGCCGCCAACTTCGCCGGAATTTGTTCCGGCCTAGTTTTTCGAGGAAAATCCGATCGTGCTGATCTCGTCAGGACTTCTAGTGCAGTCTGACGAAGGAGTCTCGGATCTGGTCGTGGACCGGATTGGCGAATCTACCGCAATCTACCGAGAAGAGCCGGGATCTTGAAACACCGGTTGGAGCCAGGCACAAGTGCCAGCGAGGTAACACGCCAAACATCCTATGAATGTCGTATGATGTAGATTTGTTTTTCGTATTGATCGCCTCCCGGTTCTATATTTTTGTTCTTTCGCTGCCTGACCGGGGGGCGGATCCGGATCCCCAACACTTCTTTGGGCTCAATTTGTAAACCAAGTCAATACTCTGTATTTTCAAGGTCCTTCATTTCAAATTCTTCCTTTAAATACATCACAACATTATGTTGGATCTGTTTTTACAGATCAGATCTGAATTTTGATTAAAATAAAACCTGCTATTATCTTACTAACGATCTTAAATTCCATGTTCAATGCTAGATTGGAGAAAACCAGCAAAGATTTCATGGATGGAATCTCCACATCAAGATGATCGTGTTGGATCTGGTTAACAGATCATATCTGAATTTTGATGAACACAAAACCTGCTCTTATGTTACTGACAATCTACATGAGTGAGCAGGTCTAAGCTGGAAGCAGATCAGATTGGACAAGACCCACGAGCTGAAGCAGTGCGCTGTAGAAAATCAGATCGGACAAGAGTTGTGAGCTGAAACAATGCGCTGTAGCAGATCAGAATGGACAAGAGCTGTGAGCTGAAGCAGTCCCACAGTAGCAGATCAGATCGGATAAGACCTACGAGCTAAAGAAGTGTGATGTATAAACAAAGAGCGTAGTTCAGCGAAGAAGAAGATCGACGTAGAAGCCTCAATCAACTTAGAGCGTATCAGCTCAGGGAAGTTCAGCTCATGCCACTAGATCACAGTAGAATAATCAAACAGTTCAAAGCTGAATCAAGAAGAACGAAACATCTCAGAGCTGATTGAAGAAGATCGGAACAGCTCAGAGCTATACAGAAAAGAACGAAACAGCTCAGAGCTGTACAAATAAGAACAGAGCATATTAGAGCAGAAACACCTTAGAGGAAGCATCATTAAGATCAGCTCTAAGGTCTAAACTGGACCAGCACAGTCCAGATCACAGCAACAAAGCTATGATATGAACAAAGAAGAACAAAGCAGCTTACATACCAGATCAGAGGATCAACTCAGAGGACCAACTTAGAGGAACAGCGTAGAAGATCAGGCCAGAGCTGGTCAAGCATAGCAAACCATACAAGAACAGAACAAGTGAGAAAAAAGTTGTACTTTGTCCAAGCTGAAAGAGTCGTTGAAAGCCAAAAGAGGAAAGTTCCCAATGTCACGGCCTGCAGATCAGATCGACAGACACCAATTATGGGATCTCTCCAACTATAATAATTCATCAAAGGCTACATATACACTCAAGATTAAAATGGGAATAAGGGAAGAGAAGCACACAGAGAGACATACAGTGAGATATACATAGCACACATAGAGAGAGCTAAGAAGTCAATGATTAGATCAGAGAAGCGTCATCATCAATGTCAGCTGCTGAGCTTATCAGCTTTGAAGAAGCACTTCCCAGTGTTTGAGGCAACAAAAATGAGAGCATAGCTGAAATAGATTAGTTCACACACACACACACATTCACTCACATATTAGAGAGCATGAGCGAAACAGATTAGAGTAAGTGTATAATAAAAAGTCATTGTAATCTATCTTGGCACGAAGACATTAAACTTAGTGTGTGTAATCTTTGGAACAAAGATGTCAAACATGTTCTTAGTGATGCAGTTCACACAACTTGTGGGCTGATGTGTAGCTTGGAGTACTAGAAGTTTTCACAGCTTTCGGGCTACTAGGATCGGGTTATTTTAGAAGATGTTGTATTCAAAGTATTCTAGTGGAATCCTTTCAGCAATGGAAGAATGAGAAATATAGAATATTGAGCTCCGAACTTTCATAACAAATTCAGGTTTCATCTTTACAACTTTAAATTTATAGTTTTAGCACACACGCATTGCATATTTTAACAAATAGCTTTCAATTTTATAGAGTATATTCAGATGTTTCGGCTTGGTTTTTTACACCAGATCGGATATACTTCTCGGTGATCAAACCTTTCAAGAACCTGAGCTATTGCAGCTCACGTAGTTTTTATTTTATTTGTTCAGATCGCCTGCAGATCTGCTCTGTACTGATTCAGATTAGGCTCAATCTGTCATTTTTCGATCCTAACAGACCAAAACAAGGTTCGGCGATGGCGACGACAACTTGGGCAGACGATCGCTGTGACGGAAATTGGAAGCTTTGAATGCTTAACTTGGTGCATTTGAGAAACTCCCCCAAGGCCTCTATTTATAGATATTTCGTGGATTCAAACTAGGTTGATGGGCCCAAGACAAGCCCAAGATTGGTCCAACCAGGTTTGCATACATCGTTATGATTTCATCATAATCGCAATCGACGATTAGATCAGAGCGATGTGCCCAGTTTCCAAAACAATATATTATGATGTGAAAACAATTTTTCAGACCAATGGATCTAAAAATCACAGCTCCAATCCATTAGCTAAAATGGAAGTCATATTCCCACAGCTAATTTTGGAATTCATAATCCCGACCTTCCTTCTACTGTACTCAACACCTTGAGTACCAAATTCGTATGAAAATTGAGAAACAAGTACTTGTGTGACGAGTCAAAGTGAGGCGACTAGCATGTAGAGTCTCAATGATGTTTCTATTAATAAGGACTAATCTGTATAACCAATACCTTGAACTTAATCCACTCGATAAATTGTAACCACTTAGAAAGTCTGAACGAGGTTTGTTCGATAGATCATCGGGTCACAGTACATGTGTATGCTTAGATCATCTCCATGTTCCCTACCAGTGAAACGTGGTACTTCACATCGCATGTGCTAGTCTCAAGCTCAGGTGGCCCTTATCTTTGTTACGGATGGTCCAATAGACTAGGAACTAATTTAGAATGTACACTATTAAATGTGTTTAATGATAGTCATTCAACCCACTATCACATCTAACATACACTATAGTACATTCAAGATCTTTATCCAAAAAATTTGTAATCATAATATGAAGATAAATAACGCCATAATATTGCGAGCATCATAAATAAAAATGTTTTACATAAAGTCAACAAAAACTCACATACCATAAGTTGGTTAGTTGGGCACTTACTCTAACAAGTATGACTATGAGATACAACAATGGATGTGAAGACTGCGTTCCTTAATGGAAATATTAAGGAAGAGATCTGTATGATGTAGTCTTAAGGATTCACATATGTCGGAAGCAAACATAAGATATGTAAGCTTCAGAGATCAATATGGTCTCAAGCAGACATCAAGAAGTTGGAACCTGAGGTTTGACGGAAAAATTAAAGAATTCATTTTTGTCAAGAACCCGGAGGAACCATGCGTGTACCAAAAGGTTGTAAAGGATGTTGTGACATTCCTCGTATTTTACATTGATAACATTCTACTCATAGAAAATGATGTAGGATTGTTGCAGCCAATGAGTATGGCTCTCTGGCAAGTTTTCGATGAAGGACTTGGTGTAGCATCCTACATTCTCGGAATTCAGATATATAGAGATAGATCGAAGAGGATGCTTGGACTCACTCAAGCGACCTACATCAATATGATACTTAAAAGATTCTCTATGGAGGAGTCCAAGAGAGGACATCTACATGTGTCATGGAGTCTCTCTATCCAAGTCGATGTCTCCAAAGACTGACGAGAAGATAGAGAAGATGTACATGTGTCATATGCATCGGAAATATGCAGTATTATGTATGGGATTATATCTAGAAGTCCTGGTGTCACCTATGCTCTTAGCGTTACAAGTAGATATGTTAGGATCAAGCGCTTACCACTAGGCCAAAAGCTATAGCTGTTAGCCAAGGTGCAAATTTATTTCCTTATAATATGGCAGCGCAGAGTGCACCTATTATGTGCGTTAGGGTTGGGCTGTTAGGCCCATGAGTCAGGGGAGGTGCGTGTCTAACTGCTGGTGCTGTCTCAATTCCCTTAGAGATCAGTCTTATCCTTCCCCTACCGTCGGCCCTATTCCCAGCAGAGATAGTATTACCCGTTAAGATCTGACATCATAATTTTACAGCCCACATGGCTAACCAGATCAAGCGGCGCAACGTCAGCAGCTTGACGTATGAGAACTTCCCAGGAGGTCACCCATCCCAGTACTGTTCTTACCCTTGCACGCTTAACTCAACAAGATATCGAGTAAACCCCGACCAAGTGCATTGGAAGGCAGTGAAGGGTATTCTTAAATACTTGAGAATGACTAAAAATATTTTCATAGTTTACGGGGGTGGAGAATTAAAATTGGAATGCTACACTGACTCTAGCTTCAAAAGTGGTGTGGATGACACAAAGTCAACCTCTGAATTTGTGTTTATGCTCAATGGATTTGCTGTCTCTTGGAAGAGTTCCAAGCAGGACACCACTGCGAATTCAACCATCGAGACTGAATACATTGCAGCATAAACTGCTAATAAGGAGGCCATTTGGTTGTGAAATTACGTCCAAGAGTTTGGCGTAATTCCTGAAGTAGTTGGTCCAGTCCTGGTGTACTGCGACAACATGGATGACGTTGCTCAAGAAAAGGAGTTTATGCCTCATCAATGATCCAAAAACATACTTAGAAAGTTCCACAATATCCTGAAAATTGTGGTAAGAGGAGACATCCTCGTCGAATGAGTCGTCTCTACAGACAACATCGTTGATCCACTTATGAAGCCTTTGTCAGGACCATTGTTTGAGAAACATCACAAAGCAATGGGACTACGTCTGATGACTAGTTGGCTATAGGAAAAGTGAGAGGTTGTTAGAGTAGATGTCCAACTAGCCAACTGTTGGTATTGATCTTTGTTGACTCCATTATGAAAATGTTTTTTTTCATTTATATAATTTACGCTTTACATGGCATTCTTTATATTACTTTTATTGCACAAACTTGTTGGTTAAAGACCTTGAATGCACCATAGCGTATATTAGATGTGATAGTGGATTTGATGGCTATCATGAAATACATATAATTGTCACTGTGTATTGTAAACTAGTTCCTAGTTGATTGGGATATCCAAAATAGGGATAATGGTCGCCCGAGTTTGAGACTAGTATCTGTAATGCAAATGTACCACGTTTCACTTGTAGGAAACATGGAGATGTTCTGAGCATGCATGATGGGTAGTAACCTGATGATCTATCCAACTACCCTCGTTCAACTTTTCAAGAGACGAACATTTGTCGAGCGGATTAAGTCCGACATCTTGGTTTTACATAATTAGTCCGTATGACTCAAACACATCATCGAGACTCTACATGATAGGTGTCTCAGTTTGACTCGTTTACCCACTCCGTGAGGGTCATCAGCTGGCGATATTGGGTGACGTCATGATGCATGTTGAGTCGATTATTTGTTTTCAAGGATTCACCACTGACCTTAGTGCAGAATATCATATACTATCTGAGGAGATAATATTGTGACAAATCTCTGGTCAGAGTATTAGATGTGCTTTAGGTAAATGGGTTTACATAGCAGCACATGCGATGTCACTATTTGATCTCCAAGAAGTAATGCGTGGCTATCGAATCTATAGCTACTCTCGATTTACCAATGGTCGCTGATTCGGTCAGAATTTTTGAGGTGAAGGGAGAGTACTGTACGCTAACCATGTCAGACTGGTTCTTGCAGGTACAATCAGTGATACCTAAGGGATCATGGGGTGATGTTACTAGTCGCTTTACCATGATTCGATGAGTAAGTTAGAGAATATTTCTTGGAGTTGCAAGGAGTTTTGAGCCCATGACTACTTGTATCCATGAACCATTGAGGGACACACAAGTACTGGTTTCTGAAGTGTTGAATATGATAGAAGGGATATTGGGAATACGACTTCCAAAATTCGGTTAAAGGGGCAAACCTTCCATATACAGAATTATTGGTCTGGAAATTTCATTTCACATCATAATGATCAAATTTTGGTACTGAACAATTCGACGATATCTGATTTTCGATCGGGATTATGGTGACAACACACGATAGGGTCGAAAGTAATGTGCAATGCTCTTGGTCTTGATAAAGCCCATCAAGTAGTTAGTTGAGCCCATTAAATTGTTTATAAATATATGACATGGGGGTTAATTGTGGCACACAAGTGTTAAATAATAAAACCTAACCCTACTCTTAGCCGCCACCTCTCTCCCCATGCCACGCCACCGATCGTAGCCCTTGTCTCTGCCATTGCCCTTTTGCCGTGTGCGGTGGTTTGTCATGGAGATTCCATCGTGACCATTCGCTGTCTTTCTAGTGCAAGGCATTCAAGGAGTTTGTAGATCGATTGTGAACCAGATTAGCAAACAACCGGAGTTCAACCGTTGAAGAGTCATCTCCCTTTATGGACTGGTTGGAGCTGGGTGTGAAGTCGCCGAAGGTAAACTGATCAAAACTCCCTATGAATGTCAAAAAGTTTTGATTATTGTTTTGTTTTTGTGTATGAGCGTTCTCGATGCAACCAAAATAATTCTAAACTTCCGTTGCTCCACTGAGAGCGAGATCCGGATTCACCGTGCACCAACATCACAATCAGTACATAACTTATTCTCAAACATTCTGTGCCAACTAGATCCATAATCTTATACATCTCAGTTTGAAAATATTTTTTGTTCAAACAAATTTCACCATCAACAAAACTCACTGCCCATTTACCACTAGATCATGAACACCATTTGATATCGGGATATCACTATCGTTACTTTTACCATTATACTAGAAATTGATGGATGTTGGCATAACCTACAAAATATATAAAATATGTTAGATGAAAGGATTCAACAAAAAATATCATCAAAATCTTAAATCGGAATAAAAACTCGACCAAAGACATCGAACTCGACCCACACATTATCTTACTCGACCTACAATTTTTCGAACTCGACCCATACTTGACACTCGATTCAACAAATACTGCGACTCGACCCAGACACATATCGAACTCGACCCAACTATATATGGAACTCGACTCACAATTTAAGACTCGACCCAACTTTATCAACGACAACGACCTAAAAATACATGATCGAACATGAACATGATAAAACAACTTCAATACTACTACTCATTCTTTTTTATCTTTTCTTTCAATATTTCCTTCATTTTCCTTTGGGGGAACAAAATAACAAATTTTGAGGAACTATAGAACAGAAGAACCCACAACAACAACATAAGCGATAAAAAAAAACAACAGAAGCAATAATCTGTAGGTGAAGATCGTACATTGTCTAATTCTATCCTTATTTTAATGGGAAGGGGGACGTTGGTGGTTGGTGGTTGGTGGGTTGGTGGAAAATATCATGAATTCGAATTAAAAAATAATTATTTAAATAATATTATTATCACCAATAATAATTTTAAGTATTGTCTTAACAAACCCCAAATAAGAATTTTAATAGAAGCCCAAATGTATAAATTTTTAAGTACTTTTATAACAATAAAACTAAAGATATCAAAAATAAATTTAAGAAATAATTTTTAATTTATAAACTAAACATAAAACGATTAGAACTTTTACTTACAACAAATACTTTGAAAAGCTAGTTTATATAAAACAGTTTTTTTTAAACAAAATAATTTTTATTACGTGGAGTCAAAAGTCAGAAAAGTTTTTTTTTTTCAAAAAAAACATAAGAAAAGATTTCGGGCTCAAGTGTAATTAGGCAAAGCTCTGGGGTTCTAATATTTCTTGGGAAGAAGAATATCCAGTTCCAATTCTCGGATGCTCCTCGTCCCCGCAGGCAGGCTGCAGGACAAATTCAACTGAATCTTTCGTCCCAATCCCATTACATTGACAGATAACAATCCTCCAAACCAACTCTGAGGTAATTATTTATGTTTCTTCCGTTATCGGAAACTTATGAATGTTGATAGACTGGAGTATGAACTGTGCTAATTTGATTGTGCAAGTGCCACCTAGTACAATTTCATCGGGATAGAATGAGAGGAAGGGGTTTTAGTAGGAAATTCTATGTTTGCTACTTGCGGGCACTTTTATCCCAATTATTAATTCTGACTCTAATATATGATGTGATATGATATGTTTTGCTTGTCCTCAGTTGTTGGAGTTGTGATGGCCCATCTACTTACGTTAACGTGTTCTCCAGATGTCTCATACTCCAAATCACTGTACCAATTTTCATCTCCCATATCCATTATGGCACGATTTCCCCTCGCTCTCCAAGGAAAACGTTTGCCAAAATGTTATACCATCTCTGCAACGGCTGTTTCTATGGGCCAAGAAACCAACTTCACTCCTGCAACAAAGCCCTCTGATGAAGTGTCTAGTCGCAAAAAAGTCATGGTAATTGGTGGGGATGGCTATTGTGGTTGGGCTACTTCCCTTCATCTATCAAACAAAAACTACGAAGTTGCAGTTGTTGACAACCTTGTTCGTCGCCTTTTTGATCACCAGCTTGGTCTCGACTCTCTAACACCTATTTCATCAATCCACAACAGAGTTCGTCGCTGGAAAACTCTCACAGGTAAAGATATACAACTTTACATTGGTGATATATGCGATTTTGAGTTCTTGGCAGAGACTTTCACATCCTTTAAGCCGGATGCTCTCGTCCACTTTGGAGAGCAGAGGTCTGCCCCTTACTCCATGATTGATCGTTCCAGAGCTATTTTCACCCAACAGAACAATGTACTAGGAACGCTTAACGTCTTGTTTGCCATAAAAGAGTTCAGAGAAGATTGTCATCTTGTGAAACTCGGGACAATGGGGGAATATGGCACCCCGAACATAGATATCGAGGAGGGATATATAACTATTACACATAATGGAAGGACCGATACTCTACCATTCCCCAAGCAAGCTAGCTCTTTCTACCACTTGAGCAAGGTCCACGATTCACACAACATTGCATTTACTTGCAAGGCTTGGGGAATCAGAGCCACTGATCTAAACCAGGGAGTTGTCTATGGTGTGAGAACAGATGAAACAGCCATGCATGAGGAACTCTATAACAGGCTTGATTATGATGGAGTATTTGGAACTGCCCTGAACCGGTTCTGTGTTCAGGCGGCAGTTGGTCATCCGCTTACTGTATATGGCAAAGGAGGCCAGGTAACAACTTCTTATTAGGATCCTGACTTGATTTTCATTGTAAGTTGTCTCATGTATCGCTTCTATTCATGCTCAACAGACAAGGGGGTATTTGGATATAAGAGATACCGTTCAATGTGTTGAACTTGCCATCGCAAATCCTGCACAGAGGGGAGAATTTCGAGTCTTTAATCAATTCACGGAGCAGTTTTCTGTTAATGAGCTTGCAGCTCTAGTTACTAGGGTTGGTCAGAAACTCGGCCTTGAGGTGCAAACCATATCTGTCCCTAATCCTAGAGTGGAAGCTGAAGAGCATTACTATAATGCGAAGCACACCAAACTCGTGGAATTGGGGCTCAAACCTCACCTTCTTTCAGATTCTCTTCTTGACTCATTGCTCAATTTTGCTATTCAATACAAAGATCGTGTTGACTCAAAGCAGATAATGCCCAATGTTTCATGGAAAAACATCGGGGTCAAGACAAAAACTGTTACAGCATGAACAAGTCAAAGTTCAGAAGCTTTATGTACTGGAGAAATATTCTTAAACTTTATACTTTTTTAATTGTATTTTATTATTGTGCTTTTTAGCATTTCTACCAAGTTACAGGTTTTACTTGAATGGAACAGCATGATGAACGAAAAAGTGGTTTGGAAGAATTATGAGCCTGTGGACTCTTTTTGCTTGAAGATCAAAAACCTCACTCTTCAGTCTTCACGTATAAAGTTACTAAAGACATAAAACTAGTGCCATTCGAAACGAATGGGGGTTTGTGTATTTTTTTCGTCTTATGTGCAGGGAACAAGGTGGCTTCAAATTCTTTAGTCATGATTTAGAAAGCTTTTATTTTACTCTAAAAGTTAATTTCCAAAAAGTTAATGAAATGGGGACCTAAATAGTCAAGACACTGGACTAGCATCTGATGAGGTAAAGTGGCTTCAGTCGGGAGATATTTAATCTAAGATATTGACCCACCCTTCATTAAGCCATTACTCTGTAAAATGGGAACTCAATCTTATATCTAGTACAACTTGCATTTTCCACCATCAATTAGCAAAGCTAAGGTCCTATTGGGAGTCTGTCATTTGTCTCGGTGCAGTGGAGGCCGCAGGAGGCCACAACAACAATAGGTTGCTGTCGACACTTACCAGTGCCTCCAGTAAGAGTCTCATGCCAAAGAAAACTTTGCTATGCATCTTCAGAATGGTTTTTGAATTGTTATAGGCCCTCTCCTTTCACTTGAGAAGATTAATCTTTGTTGGAGATGTCTAAGAAGATTGGATCACAAGGAAGAAGGGGTATGTTGCATGATCAGAGGAGACGGAGGATACAGGTTACCTTGAAGTGATCTAATGCAAGATGGACACCTTGATGGTAACTGGAAGAAAAGATTGTATGTGAAGCCTGCGATCGGATGGATGAATAAGGTGCAAGCAGTTATTGGAAGAGGTGATTAGCAAGAACCAACAAACTCCATGCAAACAAGAAACTGAAGAGCAAGGAGGATATACAGAGGGCCGATGCCATACAAGCAAGGAGATAAAGAGAGATCAAGGAGAAGAAAGCATTCTAATCAATATATTGCTTGTATTGCTTTATGATTTCATACTTTGTATTGAACTGGTATTCTTGGTGATAATAAAATTGTGTTGGCCGTTTTCTTTCATGAAGTAGGCTTTATGATAACCGAACCACGTAAATCTTGTTGCATGCTTTGTTTACCTTTAAATGTTGAATTGGTGTGTTGATTGTCTTGTGTATGTTACCGTGAGTTAATAGCTTCGAGTGAGGACTAATATGTTAATAACAAACGACGTCGTCTGTAGGAAAGGGAAACAGAAGAACAAGAATACTCACTTAGCTGCACAATGGGAGGATCCTTGAAGTTTGATGTTGAGAAATTCATAGGAAAGAATGATTTTGTACCGTGAGAATCAAGATGTGCCCTTTTGATTCAGCAAAGATTGGTCGAGGCATTGATGTAAAGCCCCAATCTGAAAATTTTAAATAAATAAACTGGAAAGGTGCAAACTGAAATAATGTATATCTTTACTATATCAATTTTTAATATAACAACTTGTTCTGGACTGATTTACATCTTTATAAAAATTTCAGATCGCGTAATATAAAAACAGAATGGAGGTCTTATCAAAGATATATATATCAAAAGATATAATTTCATTCGGATTATATTGAAAAAGTGGTGATGTAATATGTAGTGTTCAAAAGCTGTCTTTGATCTCCTATACAACAAAAGACGGTAAAATAGAACAGTATGGAAACGAATGTCCACGATAAACATCCTTGATCTGATTCAGCTCGTGCAATCCATCTCTGACTAAATCTCATCACCTATACTCAAGAAAACTAGTAAGCTTAGAGGTTCTACAAGCAAATTTAGAAATAGCGAAGACATGCAGTACAGATGTAAAAATAACTCTAAGCTGAAAATGCTGTAAACTAAAAAACTTGTAAACTGATAAAGGAAGTAACTTTGAAAGATAAACTTTTATCAAATACTGCGGTTGTAAACAACCCTGTTCTTAGTTCTTATTTTCTGTTGAATTATAGCGCAGGCTCTCCTTAGGTCATAGTCGCTTGATCAATCTATCATCTGAAATCAGGAACTAGGGAATAAATCCCAAACTATGTGAAGGGGGTATGGAGGTTCGTCAACCAACATCCTTATCGTTCCGATGAAGGGGCATAATCTTTTGTCAGCCAGCCCTTCCTGAGCTGACCGTCCGTTATCTTTATCATAATTCATTTTAAACTTTCTGTAAAACTTTATTTAAACTAATTTTCTCTTATCTAATTAAGATCGCTTTACATATATGGTTCGCTTCTATAAAGCTCTTTTAATGTTCAAAAGCTACTGGGAATACATAGGAATTAAATCTCAAAAGTTAACTAGAATCAGCTCAGGCTATGGATACGAATAACAAAAAACAAAGCTCTAAGCCGGTGAACTGTTTCTTGAAATTTGTATAACTTAGAAAATATTAGCATTATATTCTCGAATCAAAGCTAATGGAATGAAAGATTAAACTTGAGTTTACAGTAGTCGTCCAGAGTGGACCTAAGCTGAATTAGTTCAGCTCGGAGCGTCAAATAGATCGCGAGCGTAAATCAGCTCAGAATGAAAATCAGATCTGGGATAGTTGGTCAACTCAAATTAGGGAAAGTCAACATGGTTTTAAACTCGTAGACAATGGTCAAATAAGGTAAACTCAGCTTAGAAAGTGAAATCAGATTACGGGCTCAACTCAGTTTTGGGAAAAGAAACAGATTGCGAACTTAAGATCAGATCAAGAAAATAAACAGATCACGAACTTAGCTCAATAACAACTAACAGCTTAGAAGATTTCCTTGGTTTGAAGTAATACAAACATATCTACGGAAATATCAGGAAATATAAACTCATAAGCTGCTTGTAAGCTACTTTTAGAAACTCCCACTATTTTCCATAAACCGACTCGACTTCTTGTAAAACTTTCTGGTATAAATGTAGCAACAAAATATAAACATAAAAAAGATCATATTTATTTTGGAAAACACAATCTTTCGTAAAACATGGACAACTGCTAAGAACATGTAGAAACTTAATATGCTTTCACGAGTACAGGAAGAAACAGAGTTTACTTGCCTCAAATGATGAAAATAGCTAAGAGAAATCCCTCCGGCGTTGAATAAATTAGAGCAATCTAGAAAATCACTTTGAAAGAGCTTTAAAGTTTTCAGCCAGTTGTTTGAGAGCTCTTCACGGCTTTAAAATGAATAATCTTTTGAAAGTGTTTGATTGTGGTGTTTGGGAAGTGACGATATGTGTATTTAAATGGAAACGGAAAGTATGAGCTCACCAATTAAAAATATCTTTGAAAGTATCGCTTTGTACACAAGCCAACATACACCGAACCGGATTTAAAATATCCTGAACCGTGATTGTTAGGATTCGATCGATCAACTCCTGCGAACTGCGTTCCTAGTCTAAACTGAAGATTAAGCTCAGACGAAAGCCGAATTGTTAAATTGAAACTAAAGAAGGGTAACGAAATTAGCAATTTAACCCCTTCTAAAATTTAAACTTATCATTGTGGATTTACGGATTTCTGGACGTTACACTTGAAGTGGAAGGAGGACATGTCTGCTGCCACCAAGGATAAGGATGACATTCTAGAAAAGGCACACTGTCAGGCCTCATGCACAAATCAGAGATAAACCACACAAAAACAATAGCGGAAGCATACAAAAAGTGACTTAAATTTTCGCTTTGGCCTAGAAAACATAATTTAAAAATACATTGATATCCAAAATACTGATTTACAACTGCAGAAATTCAACCAGCAATTACAACAATCAACAGCATACAAGCATAGAGCGACGCTAAAACAACAACAACGAGATAGGTCTCTCGCTCAACATAGAACAAACTAGCAAAAGAACAACACACTCCCGGAGCCATACCCCGGCAATGGTCCTAATGCCAAATACATAAATATATATTGTATCTAACTGGGACACTCTAACCACCTCCTAGGGAACCACCAGCTGGATCCGCTCCACAACCAGCGGAGAAGCCATGGTAACCTGCAATACACACAGGCAACAAACATACCAGCCCCAGAGGGACATGGGGTCAAACCCCAGTACGGAGAGCAACATAAAACAGCTAACAGAAAGCAACAAGTAATATGCAAATGCTATGCGTGAGAACAAGGCTACAACCGAAAGCAAGGAGCCAAAGCATCTCAAGAAACAACGCATCAACTGGAATCTGATTAACTGAGAATAGTGACCACGATGTGCATGAGTACATGGGAGCTACCCATTCGTCTCAACACATAGCACCATGCGCATAAACAATAACACTCCACCTGCTGTTGCCAAACTCATGAGATGTGGGAGCTATCCATTCTGCTCATAGTGGCTAACAGATCTCAGCAGGGAGTTGAGAGTGCGGTATTGCCGCTCGCCCTCCATCAAAAGCGCCCTGGTACGCACAGATCAACAACAACAAGGCCCAACAAGGCACGGCTACAACAGATCTGAGCTCAATATGACAAATGTGTGTATGCAACATATACAATGTCCAACATAGAACATAAACAACGATGCAAGGCATACACAGCAGCAAGCATAATCACCCATGCTCAATCCAAAACTGTAAAACAAGCTCACATCCGTACCTCAACTTCTGAGCAATAATTACCACAAAGCAGTCCCGAGCAACACAGATCTGGCACCTGCTAAGTCAAACACAATAACTGGCTCAGGGACGCAAGGTACAGAAACTACAACAGGGAGCTATGAGCTTAACCAGCGCTGTTCTACCCTTCTAACACATCAGAAGGCTCTAAACAAAGCACGAGGTAGGATCTTACACTTACCCAGCGAGCTACTTGAACGACAGGACTAATCCGACGCTTATGCTAACAGACTACACAAGGGAGGTGTCTTAGCGATCCACCTCCAGCTCCTCCAAAGTCTCCAAAAGAGGTATAAGAAGAACGGTCTTGGCAAGAGGAGTCCAACGCTACCACTCTCACGTCGGTCAGAGTTGTCTACCATCGACAATCAGAGAAGATAAGGTTCGTTGAACAGTAACTAGGGTATCGCGACAGGATTTGCTATCGGAAAATATTTCTAAGTGTCGAATATGAATAATAAAGAACGAAGGCAAAATCCTCTATTTAAAACTCACATCTGTCTAAAACTGGGGAACAAATCCCACCGACAACCTAAGGCTCGAAGCTAATTTCCCGCTCGGATATGACTCTACGCCAAAACAGATCCCGACTTATCCAAATGACGTCGCACAGAGTCCACACTTGCATCTGGACACGTCACTCGTTACTCGCATCTTAAATGCTAAACGACGCGCATCGGACATTCAGATCCCACTCACATCCGTATACGCGTGAAACTCGAATCTGAATCCATGCGCTAGGCCAAAACACTGTCGTTCCAACTAATACAAACGACTTAGTTTAGCTACTCACCACAAAAGCACGCTGGCTCACATCTAAACGCCCGCAATACCATATTCGACCATCACATCTGAAAAGATCAACCAGCGATGGCCAACACTCAAATCTAATTGCTTCGCGAGGAAAATCCCAAACATTCCAGAGTTGCTCAAAGTACCAAAGCTGACCCAAATACATTTACAAAGCCTACCAACTCAATAATGGTCATCCAGATTTGTTTACGCTCAAATCTGAAACTCTTAAAATCCGATTAATAAACTCAATTAATCCTTATAAACTTTCGGGTCTCACATTCCTCCCCCACTAAAACAAGATTTCGTCCTCGAAATCAAACAACTACAGATCCAAACCGAACTCAAAGGAGCCAAGAGTTCAAGATAACTGGAACAAACAACCACAAGCAACCATCTATTGGGAAAACACAAGAAATAGATCCAGGCTTATCCAAACGACGTCGCACAGAGTACACACTCGCATCTGGACACATCACCCGTTACTCGCATCTGAAATGCTAAACGACGTGCATCGAAACATTCAGATCCTACTCACATCCGAATACACGTGCAACTCTAATTTGAATCCATGCGCTAGACCAAAACACCATCGTTCCAACTAATCCAAACGACGTAGTTTAGTTACTCGCCACAAAAGCACGCTGGCTCACATCTAAATGCCCGAGATACCAGATTCGACCATAAAATCTGAAAAGATCAACCAGCGATGGCCAACACTCAAATCTGATTGCTTCGCGAGGAAAATCCCAAACATTCCAGAGTTTCTCAAAGTACCAAAGCTGACCCAAATACATTTACGAAGCCTACCAACTCAAGGCTGGTCATCCAGATTTGTTTACGCTCAAATCTGAAACTCCTAAAATCCGATTAATTAACTCAATTAATCCTTCTAAACTTTTGGGTCTCACATTCCTCCCCCACTAAAACAAGATTTCGTCCTCGAAATCAAACAACTACAGATCCGAACAGAACTCAAAGGAACCAAGAGTTCAAGATAACTGGAACAAAAAACCACAAGCAACCATCTACTGGGAAAACACAAAAAACAAACTAGATACTGGAATCTGATACCACGCTTACTCAAACAGATGCGGCCACTCACGCTGCATCTTCTCTTCCAGTTCCCACGTAGCTTCTTCTCTACCGTGTTTGCTCCACTGGACCATCACCAAAGGAATGGTCTTATTCCTTAGCTGTTTCTCCTTTCTGTCTAAGATCTGCAAGGGATATTCAACATAACTCAAAGTCTGATCAAGCTCCAACTCGTTAGTTCTCAACACATGAGAATGATCTTGCTCATACTTTCTCAACATCGAAACATGAAACACATAATTGTTCCATAAAACCTCAGTTACAACTTCTCGATATCTACTTGAGACCATAAATGAATCTCTGATTCATACATATCTTATGTTCGCTTCCAAAAGATGTGAATCCCTCAGGCTGCATCATATAGATCTCTTCCCTTAATACTTTCATTAAGGAACGTAGTCTTCACATCCACTTGTCATATCTCATAGTCATACTATGCAGCTATGGATAGCACTATTCTTATGGACTTGAACATAACGACTAGTGAAAAGGCTTCATCATAGTCAACACATTGTCTTTGACTGTAACCTTTCACCACCAATCGCGTATTGAAGGTCAGTACCTTACCATCAGGCTCAAATTTCCTTTTGTATATTTATTTGCATCTTATCGGAACAATTACTTCAGGAGGATCTACTGAGGGTCAACCTTTGTTCATGTGCATGGAGTCTATCTCAGACTACATGGCTTCAAGCCATAACAAAAAGAATCAACATCAGAAATTAACTCCTTGAAGTTTCTTGGATCACATACAATGTCAGTATCACTTTGATCATCTTCAAGTAGGAAAACGTATTGGATGAGAGTCTTGAGACCCTTACAGATCTCCTAGGAGTGTGCTTCTTAACGACTAGTTCTTGAGGTATGGGCGGTAAAATACTCACTTCGGGTTGATCTCGAATTTCTTCGAGTTCTATCATCTTGTATTTTTTATTCAATAGAAATTCCTTCTCTAATAAGATGGAATTTCTTGAAACAGACACCTTTGATTCCCCCACGAAGAAAACATGAGATGGGTCGATTATCCAGCTTATCTCATACTACGGCTTCATGTAAACAGGACATATTCATATTCTCAAGTACGAATACTTGGACGGTTTGCCCATCCATATCTCATATGGAGTCTTTTTCACCACTTTAATGTGGACATTGTTCAACAACAATGTCACCGTTTTGAGCACATAGCCCCAAAACGATGGTGAAAGCTCAGTAAAGCTCATCATAGATCGAACCATATCCATAGATTATGATGTTTCGCTACACCATTTAGTTGTGGTGTCCCTGGAGGTGTTAACTAAGAGAGAATCCCATTTTCATTTAGATAATCCAAAAACACTGTGCTCAAGTATTCTGCCCCTCGATCAGATTGAAGAACTTTAATAATTTTGTCCAATTGGTTTCTACTTTACTCTTGAATTCCTTGAACCTTTCAAAAGATTCAGATTTATGTTTCATTAAATATAAATACACATACCTTGAATTATCATCTGTAAAGATAATGAAGTAGGTGTGCACATACTTATTACCGATACTAAGTGGGTCACGCACGTCTCTATGGATCAAATCTAACAGTCCATGCGCATGCTCAGGCTTGCTGTAAAAGGTGCTTTAGTCATTTTTCATTCAGACAAGACTCACGAGTGGGTAGGGAATTGATGTCTGACATTTAAAGCATCTCCTCTCCCACTAACTTTTTCATCCTACTTAGGGATATATGACCTAGCCTAGCGTGTCATAGTTGTGCGGGATATTGATTATCGCACTCCTTTTAACCATTGTTGTATGTGCTTCAACATTGTGAAGAGGAACTTAGTTTAATTTTATGTTATATAGATTGTTTTCAAGTTGACCAAATCCAATCAACCATTCATTCTTGTAAGTGAATCCCATTAGCAAAAACACAAGAATAACCATCTTTATCCATCATAGAAATATAAATAATGTTTAACCAAATTTGGAACAAATAAAACATATCTCAAATACAACTTCAAATCATTTTGTAAAATCAAGAAACATCTTCAATGGCCTCCGCAGCAACCCTTGCTTCATTACCAAGCCTCGGGTGGTCCTTAACTTCCTGCTTCTTATCATTACCAGCAAATCATTGTAGATGTGAGACCTGATTTTGTACTAAGGATTAATTGTTGGAATTAATTGGTTGATTAAGAGATTTTTGTGGTTTAAGATCTCTATTTGAGTGTATTGAGTTGCATTTTGGGTTCCATTTCGTGTGTTGAGCAATTCTGGAGATTTTTGTATTTTCGCATATTTGAGGTACCTGCTGGTTGACGTGTCAGCTGGTGTTGGGAGTTAGCAGCTGGTCGGTGGCAAAACCAGTCGAAGCGTGTTTTAGTGCGAGATTCTTGAAACGCCGTCGTTTGCATGAAGTCTGGTTGCGCGTGTGGTGATCAACAGATGTAGATGTCAACGCGGGTCAACATTCCTGTAGCTCGAAGATGATGCGTCGTCGTTCGTTGTTGCGACTAGGAGTCCAGCTACGAGTGAGTTTCGCCGCTATTGCTTGCTGCTGGTATTTCGCGAGAGCTAGCGACTGGATGACGTCAGTGGAGCGATGTCGTTTGAGTTAGTTGCAACGCTGCGTTTTGAGGTTGCGACTGGATCCAGCTGAGAGTAGCGTTACATTGTTTTGTTCTTGCGATTGGATACCCAGCTGCTGGTATAGTATTTTATGCGAAGTCGTTTGATTAATGTTGGAGAAACCAGCTGTTGGTTCTTGCGTCTGCTGGTTTGGGAAATTGTTAGTGTCGACTGGTTTTGTCGGTAGACAATTATTGGTATTGATTTCCAGTCGTTGCTAGTGCTATTTATAGGAAGACTTGGTCTTCAAATTCGATACCAGATTCTATACTTAGAATATTTTCCAGCCTTTCGTTCCTTATCTTTTGAACACTAGAGCACTGTTCAGCCATGAGCTTTCCGGCGATTTTCCGTCGTTTCCGGTGGTTTTTTTGCTAGTGCGAGGTAGCGTTGGACTCCTCTTGAGAAGCTCTTCCAATTCATACTAGTTTTAGAAGCTGGAATTGGCTAGTTGAGGAACGCGAAGTTGCTGCCGTTCGAGTGTTGCGTCGATTTGGTAGAACTACGTTCTGGTTTTCGGTGAGACCTTGTTCCTAGCCATAGTTTTAAGCTTTCTATGTTAGTGTTGAGGTATATTGGGCAGCTGGTCGAGTGAGACTCCCAATCATGAGCTTGATTAGCAACCTGTTAGATTTACGTTGTGTATGCCGTGTGTTTAACAGGCTTTTACCAGAGTCTTCGGGATTTCTCTCAGGGTTAGTTGTTGCTCAGTATAAGGTACGGATTTGAGCTTGATTTACAGCGAAGTTATGGCTTGGATGAATTGTAGTCGCTGGTATGTGGAATTGCCGTGCCTGCTGGTTGTGTCCTGTTGAGGGTTGAGTTGTTTGATGCATCTGGTAAGTGGGTGTAGTATCATGGCGAGTGGCTCACTACCACACTGTGAACACACCCCGTGGCCATTGTTCGTTGTCGATGATTCTTGGAGCTATGTTTGAGTTCCTTAGCTCCCTTGTGGGTCGAGCTTTCCTTTGTTCCTTGGCGTCTCATGCATAGCACCTGCATTTTATTCCTTGCTGTTTATTTCTGTTGTATTATTGCTCTCCGTACTGGGGTTTGACCCCATGTCCCTCCGGGGCTTGGTTTGTTTCTTTGTTGCGTTGTTTTCAGGAAACCCAGGTTCTACAGCTGGTCGTGGGTTTAACCCAGCTGGTGGTGCCCCAGGAGGTGTCTAGTGTGTCCCAGTAGCATATAGCATATATATATATATATGTATCAGTTAGCCAGGGGGATGCCCTGCGCTTTGTTGTTGTACCCGTAGGGGAGTATGATACATGTTTGAATTATGTATGCTTTGTTGTTGATTGTTTTATGATTTGGGAAACTTATTTTAAGTATCGTTGTATTTTAAATTATATGTTTAAAACAGTCGGGCCTAAAAGCGAAAATTTTACCCACTTTTTGATAGCTTCCGCATGTGTTTATCTGTTGTGAGCACGAGGCCTGACATTTTGGTATCAGAGCTTAAACTGGGATAAGCTCATTTCCTTTGATCACACTTGAGTCTAGGCACAGTGTTGTGTGTTGCATGTGCTTGACTTATATGACTACGTGCTGCATATTTTGTGTTATATGCTTTCTTTGCTGTATATGTTCTGTTTTTCCTTATCTTGTTGAGTGTTTTAGATGCCGCCTAGACGTCGTGGTCGTAGTAGGGGGCTGTTCCAGGAATCAGGAGGACAGAATGAGGATCAGTATAGTGCGCCTAGTCATACTCTTGAGAGTAGTGGAGAGGAGGAGGCTGTAGCTCCGCCGGCTCCGGTAGAGAGAATGGATGTGGTAATAGCTCGGTTTCAGAGGATGAGTCCTCCTATCTTCAATGGTGATGAGTCGAGTGAGGACGCAGATTCTTGGCTCCATAGCGTCATACATCTGTTTGATCGAGCCCAGTATGACGACGATCTCCGATTGAGGTTGGTGACCTTATTGTTGAGGAAGTCCGCAGAGCGTTGGTGGCACGGTACGTCTAGTACTTTACTGGAGACCGGTGTTGGCATTACTTGGGACACTTTCTACCAGGTCTTCAGACAGGAGTATGTCCCCGACTCCTATGTAGCTGCCCGTGAGCGGGAGTTCGAGTTCTTGGAGAAAGGTTCATTGTCTGTGCGCGAGTACGCTCGCAAGTTTTCTGCTTTATTGGCGTATGTTCCGCATGTTGCTGGCCGGGAGAGGGCCAAGAGTACTAGGTTTATGGAGGGATTGAATGGAGATCTGTACCAGAGCGTTCTGACAAGCAAGCCCAAGTCTTATGCTGAGGCCGTGGATACTACTATCCACATCGAGGAGGGCATGAAGAGCCGTAGTGCGCGCAGGGCGCAGGTGGTGCAGGCGGTGCAGGGTGGTAGGCCCGCTGGTCAGGGAGCTCAGTCGTCCCAGAGTTCTCAGTCCGCGCATTTTCCTCAGCAGCAGCAGCAGGTAGCTCAGCATTCTGGCCGTCAGAGGTTTCGACCCCGTGGTCAGCAATTCAAGAAGAAATCTGGTTCAGGGTCTTCGGGTTCTGGCAGTTCGAGTAGCAGCGGCTCTCGGACGGAATTTTGTGGTTTTTGCGGTGGAAAGCATTCTTCCACGCAGTGTGTTGGTGTGCAGGGTTCCTGCAACCTTTGTGGTCAGTATGGGCACTTTGCGAGAGTGTGCCCGACAGCTGGAGCACAGCAGACCGCGGCCCAGCCTCAGGGTCGTGGGGGTAAGTCTAGGGGCCGTTCGCAGCAGTTTCAGCAGCCCCGTTTTGGTGAGACTCCGTTTAGGCCGTTTCAGCAGCCTGGCCCTTCGCGTGTTGGTGTGCAGGGTTCCTGCAACCTTTGTGGTTAGTATGGGCACTTTGCGAGAGTGTGCCCGACAGCTGGAGCACAGCAGACCACGGCCCAGCCTCAGGGTCGTGGGGGTCAGTCTAGGGGCCGTTCGCAGCAGTTTCAGCAACCCCGTTTTGGTGAGGCTCCGTTTAGGCCGTTTCAGCAGCCTGGCCCTTCGCGTTTTGGG
>KV013959.1:164499-193659 GCA_001598015.1 Dorcoceras hygrometricum
TTTTTTTAAATAAAAAAAGGTGGAAGGGCTTTTTAGCCCATTTTTTCACACACCCTCCACCTAAACTCGAAAATTTGCCCTAGCCCTCCTCTCATCGGCCAACTTCAGACTCCATACTCTCCTTGGTGGCTGAAAATTGCAAGTTTCTCCATAATGTTTTTAAGCCTTTTTAATTAGGGGATGGGCTAGTATAATGATGGGCTTATATTCTTTTTTAAATAAAACAAGGTGGAAGGGCTTTTTAGCCCATTTTTTTCACACACCCTCCACCTAAACTCGAAAATTTGCCCTAGCCCTCCTCTCATCAGCCAACTTCAGACTCCATACTCTCCTTGGTGGCTGAAAATTGCAAGTTTCTCCATTGGAACTCAAGGTGTGGTCGTCTTCATTGTCCTCCGCCCCGGTATCACGTATTTTTGTTTCTCTATCAACCAAGGCATGTTATATTCTTTCTTTTCTCACCATATAGATCATATTACACTGTTTTTATAAAGATTATACATGGAAATTTCGTGTATGCTTCAGATCTCAAGGTTTATGTTCATGATCATGCATGTACTCATATGTGCACCTCACGGTTTTGATCCTTTTTGCATGGCTTCGGTTCATGGGCTGCTTGAGGGGTCTTGGCTCATGGTTAAGTGGTTCATGTTGGTCCTAGGAGTGGCTGGTCGTGGTTCGAAGTGGTGGAATTGTGGTCGAACCAATGACTTGATTTTCGCACACCGCGCAGTGTGTGTTTGTGCGTGTTTTGTGCGTCCGGTTGTTAACCTTCGTGCGTCCAGTAGGGGCCATGGCTGAGGCCAAGACCGGTCAGGTTAGAACCGCCTGGACCTTGGGGTGGTCCAGGCGGCGGGGCTCCGGCCAGTGGTGGCTGGAGCAGGGCGTACGAACTGTTTTTCGGCGGTGTGTCTGTCGCACACCGTCCAGTGTGTGTGCAGTGTGTGTTTTGTTTGAGTTAGGGTTTTGGGCCGGTTTGGTTTGGTTGAACCGGCTGGTTCAAGTGGATCGAGACGGTTCATCGAGTCTCGAGTCGAATATTTTAAGTCGGGTCCAAATTATTTTATTTTTGGGCCGGGTTATTTTATTTTTAAAGTCCGGGTCGTTTTTACCGGGTCAAGTCAACTTTTAAGTTAAAAATTAGTTCGAGTCAAAATTATTTTTGGGTCAACGATTTTTAGTCAAATTATATTCCTTAAAGTTGCTGGAATTTTTATTAAATTAGGATTGTTGCCAAATTAATGGATTTTGGGCCGATAATTACTTTAATGAATTTTAAGTCTGTTTTTAACGATATTGGGCCGAGCCCTTTAATCGATTTTAAAAGGATCATCCTTAGTTGTTGGGCCATTTTGAGTTGGACCTAGAATGTATTTTAAGTTTGAGTTGAGGCTTTGGGCTTAGAAGTAGTGGGCCAGTCGCTTGAGTCAGTCCTTGATCGGGCCGAGAAAATAATGCATAGGCCCATTAATATACATTTAATTTTATATGTATCATGTCATGTATTTAAGTATGTAATGTTTTAAGAAAATTAGAATATATTGATGGGCCAAGGTTTTAAAGTTGCATGATTTTTATGAAACGCATGCATCATGAAAGTTTAAATTATGTTAAGGCATGTATGAAAATGTTTTTGAGAAATTGAAGTGTTGTGGGGCAAAGTAACGATGGGAGTTAGCCGGGTAGCCGGGCCCGGGGATCCCCTGTTAATGTATAACGATTATGAGCCTATGGATCCATGTGATCACGACATGGTGAAGTGGCAAGCATAGAGGTGTGACATATAGGGATCCCGAGGTAAGGTCGGGTGAACCACACCGCCACGTACGTTGGTTTATAGATTGATCAATCGAATTTAACGGCTCTCACTTCATGGATACGACTCGCATGTTCTTTTAAGTTATGTTATGTATTATGTTATGCCTTAACCTATATGTTATGATGATTTATGTACGACTGCAGCATGATTTAACGTTTTAAGATCTTTTAATGCACGCATGTCATGAAAATTATATTCATATACTTATGTGCCTGTATGTGGTTTTATTGTATGTACCTTGTTATTAGCGGATATAGCATGCTGGGCCTTTAGGCTCACTAGGTTTATATGATGCAGGTGAGCATGATAATATTGATGATATTACTCCGACCGGCGGTGAGGACGTCTGATGCTCCGTTGCGGCTGTTACCCCGTGACCGCTTAGTTATTTCATGTTACCTACTTTTAAACATGTTCAGTTTTTCCGCAAACAGTTTTTGAGTACTCTGATTTTTATGATTAGCTTTTGAAACGTGAATTAAGGATTTTGCAGTCGTTTTATCGCATGTTGAGGTGTATTTTTTTTAATGCTTAAGTTATGGTTTTATTTATAGCTTTTATTTAACATTATTCCACGTCTGCTTTCAAAAAAAAAATTTAGAGGTTTAGTATGTTTCAGGAGCTGCTTAAGGATTTTGATTGTGAGATTAAATACCAGCCTGGGAAGTCGAACGTAGTGGCTGATGCTTTGAGCAGGAAGGCTAGGGAGATGCTTGCGTCGTTGTACATCTCTAAGGATCAAGAGCATCTTAACACTACGGGTTGGAGATTCTACCCGGCTGAGGATTGCGTGATGGTTTCATCTTTTCAAGTGGAACCGCAGATTGTTTCTAGCATTCGAGCAGCCCAGAGGACCGATCCGTCAATCCACGAGTTGAAGATGAAAGTCAGGGCTGGCGAACTTGAGGACTATTCTGTCTCGTCCGATGGTTGTTTGCGTTTCTGGGGCAGGTTGATTGTGCCCAATTTGATTGATTTGAAGGAGCAGATCCTTCGAGAAGTGCACTGTAGCAGACATAGTGTTCATCCTGGTGCACGGAAGATGTACCATGCCTTGAAGCCGCACTTTTGGTGGGCTGGCCTGAAGGGCGATGTTGCTGGTTTTGTCGCTCGTTGTTTGAATTGCCAAATGGTAAAGGCCGAAAGGATGAGACCTGGTGGTCTGTTGCAGAGTTTAGAGGTGCCCCAATGGAATTGGGAGCACATTGCGATGGATTTCGTAACGCATTTTCCTCATTCCAGCCGAGGGTGCGATGCTGTTTGGGTAGTGGTAGACCGTTTGTCTAAGTCTGCACATTTCATTCCCTATGGGATGACCTTCTCGTTGAAGAAGATGGCGAAGCTGTACGTTGATTTTGTTGTTAGGTTGCATGGTGTGCCTGTTTCAATCGTGTCTGACCGAGATCCGAGGTTTACTTCCAGGTTTTGGAAGAGTTTGCAGACAGCTTTGGGAACTAGATTGGCTATGAGTACCGCGTATCATCCCCAGACAGATGGCCAATCTGAGCGAACTATCCAGACGTTAGCGGATATGTTGCGTGCTGTTGTGTTGGATTTCGGAGGTAGTTGGCAAGACGCGTTGTCTTTGGTTGAGTTTTCGTATAATAACAGCTACCAAGTAACGATAAATGGTAGCCCTTCGAGGACTTTGTATGGCCGCAAGTGCAGATCGCCAGTGTGTTGGGAAGAAGTGGGGGAGAAGCAGCTATCTGCCCCTGACTTTGTACAGTAAATGAAAGATCATGTCGATCTTATTAGACAGCGGATGAAAGCTGCCCAGGATCGCCAAGCCAGTTATGCGAATAAGAGGCGTCGACCTCTTGAGTTTCAGGTTGGTGATCGTGTATTTCTCAAAGTTTCTCCGTTTCGTAGTGTGATGCGCTTTGGACGCAATGGAAAGTTAGCCCCTCGTTATGTTGGTCCGTATGAGATTGTCGAGAGGATTGGCCCTTTAGCGTATCGTCTGTTGTTGCCGTCCGAGTTATCTTCTTTGCATGACGTCTTTCACGTTTTCATGTTGAGGAAGTACGAGCCAGATCCGTCTCATGTGCTTGGAACTGACGAGGTAGAGCTAGATCAGTCGTTGAGTTATCAAGAATACCCTTTGCAGATCCTTGGCAGAAAAGAGAAACAGTTGAGGAATAAGACCATTCCATTGGTGATGGTGCAGTGGAGCAAACATGGTAGGGAAGAAGCTACTTGGGAGCTGGAAGAGAAGATGCAGCGCGAGTGGCCGCATCTGTTTGAGTAGTTGTTGGGCTATATTTCCAGTAGCTAGTAGTTTTTGCTGTTTTCCTTCCTTAGTTGTTGTGATTTGTTTGCTCAGTTATCTTGAACTCTTGGCCTTGGGTTGGGCGAGTTCCTGCTTAGTTTCTTTTTATTGCTTCGAGTTTCAGTTGCTGTGTTGTGCTTTCAGAATTGTTGTTTGATTTCGAGGACGAAATCTTTTTTAGTGGGGGAGAAATGTGAGACCTGAGTTTGTATTAAGGATTAATTTTTGGAATTAATTGGTTGATTAAGAGATTTTTGTGGTTTAAGATCTCTATTTGAGTGTATTGAGTTTCATTTTCGGGTTCCATTTCGTGTGTTGAGCAATTCTGAAGATTTTTGTATTTTCGCATATTTGAGGTACCTGCTGGTTGACGTGTCAGCTGGTGTTGGGAGTTAGCAGCTGGTCGGTGGCAAAACCAGTCGAAGCGTGTTTTAGCGCGAGATTCTTGAAACGCCGTCGTTTGCATGAAGTCTGGTTGCGCGTGTGGTGATCAGCAGATGTAGATGTCAACGCGGGTCAACATTCCTGTAGCTCGAAGATGATGCGTCGTCGTTTCGTTGTTGCGCCTAGGAGTCCAGCTGCGAGTGAGTTTCGCCGCTATTTCTTGCTGCTGGTATTTCGCGAGAGCTAGCGACTGGATGACGTCAGTGGAGCGACGTCGTTTGAGTTAGTTGCAACGCTGCGTTTTGAGGTTGCGACTGGATCCAGCTGAGAGTAGCGTTACATTGTTTTGTTCTTGCGACTGGATACCCAGCTGCTGGTATAGTATTTTATGCGAAGTCGTTTGATTAAGTTGGTAATTCTTGGAGCTATGTTTGAGTTCCTTGGCTCCCTTGTGGGTCGAGCTTCCCGTTGTTCTTCGGCGTCTCATGCATAGCACCTGCATTTTATTCCTTGCTGTTTATTTCTGTTGTATTATTGCTCTCAGTACTGGGGTTTGACCCCATGTCCCTCCGGGGCTTGGTTTGTTTCTTTGTTGCGTTGTTTTTCAGGAAACCCAGGTTCTACAGCTGGTCGTGGTTTCAACCCAGCTGCTGGTGCCCCAGGAGGTGGCTAGTGTGTCCCAGTAGCATATAACATATATATATATGTATCAGTTAGCCAGGGGGATGCCCTGCGCTTTGTTTTTGTACCCGTAGGGAAATATGATACATGTTTGAATTATGTATGCTTTGTTGTTGATTGTTTTATGATTTGAGAAACTTATTTTAAGTATCGTTGTATTTTAAATTATATGTTTAAAACCGTCGGGCCTAAAAGCGAAAATTTTACCCATTTTTTTGATAGCTTCCGCATGTGTTTATCTGTTGTGAGCACGAGACCTGACAGTAGATATGACATCCACATCCGTATCAAGTACCCTAGAAGTAGTATTGGGAGACATATTTATCAATATATAATATCTTTTGCTGCTTGTAGCTTCTCAATGTAGTCCTTGCAGTTCAAACTTCCAATACCCAGGCTTGTGGAAATGGTGGCAAACGTCCTCAGTCTTGTCTGGATTCGAAGCTTTGCCTTGAGCTTCTTGTTGGCAGTGCTCCCCTTGTTTGGGGTAGAACATTTCTTGAGCTTGCCTTTAGGCCCTTTCTTCGTAGAGGAAGTCAAGCCCATCAGGAGAACCGACTTATCCTTTCTTTATGGTTCCCTAAGAAACAACAAACATGTTGACTAGCTCCTCAAGAGTGGCCTCCAGTTTGTTCAAGTTGAAGTTCACCACAAAGCTGTCGATGCTGGAGGAAGAGAGAAGCAGCAAATACACTGATATCTCATTTGTAAATGTGAAATCAAGGTCCACCAACTTCTCAATGATCACAGTCATGCGAACGCCATGCTCATGGACCGAAGTCCCCTCTCGCATGCGGATAGTCATGAGCTTCTTGGTAGTCATGTACCTCTTAGATCGTAAGTTCTCTCCGAACAGTTCTTTTAGGTGCTGGTGGATGTCAGCAGAATGTACAACATACTCAAACCTCTTCTGCAGATCATTGGACATAGAAGCCAACATATAGCATTGGCTTTGAGATCATGGTCCCACCATGTCTCAAACTTCTTCAGCTCCTTAGAGATGATGTCAGCAGGTGCTTCTTTCGGAGGAGATTTTTCTAGTACATATACTAGTTTCTCCAAAACTAGAACAATCTTCAAGTTTCGTAACTAATCAAGGTATTTCTCTCCAGTACGTTTGGATTACCCCTAGTCATGATAAATATATACTGAAATAAAAACAGACAAACATCAAAGACTATTCACAATAATTTACTAAGACATAAAATATGATCATTTAATTTTTATGAATTACCCTCCCACTATTTTAACGATTTCACCACCCTCTAGCCAGTTTTCTTAATGGGTGTACAGAGTCAATCAAGAAATCATGGTCCTGACTATTATGAGCCAACCATTATCGCCAAAATGTAGAGCTCAATTGCATCAAATACAACCCCCATGAATTTACCTCACGTCCAATAAAAATCAAACAATATGACGTTGTTTAATATCACGTGTCAAACGACCCATCAATGTTGATTTCTAATGGACAATCGTCGTGACGTCCCCAATAATACGAGCCGACGCCATGAGAGTTCCATCCCACTCACATCAAGTATCAATGACATGTACATCTTTTCGACAGATAGACCCAAACAATATGACATAGGCCATGCATGCTGGTAGCATCGACGTACATCCATTGTTAATGTAAGGTAGAAAATTTTAAACAATATTTAAATTCACTTTTTTTTTATCTTGATACCAATTTCAAATCATATTTAATGAGGGATTTTAATTGTCTCATCGGTTAAAACATGCGGTTAACAAATACATATATCATATATACATATTAAATAATGGATTGATAACCAAGATCTATGCGATCCGTTGTCGCCAATCACGGATTAGGGTCCAATTCCTAGGTAATATGCAGTATACAAATGCAATCCTATTTAGATAAGCTTCCAGTTTTATATGTCTTCGTTCTTTATCTTCGATCATCATCTACACCATCTTCAAACTCGATCTCCCACTAAGTATAGTATTTATTAAATATCCATGACATATTTGGACACACTATAAAGGGGTGAGAACGGGTCATAAACCAGATCCACTTGATAAATGATATCAAATAAATATTTACAACAGAAAAGTAAAATATAGCATACACCTAAAACATTGTTCATTGCTCTCGATCATCCTATAATAGTACTATTTATACAAATAATCTAATTAATTTACAGAAATAAACTAATAAAATAATTTAATCAAATCAAATTTGATTAGTATCCAACAAAATCTCATTTTAAATACAAAAACATATTTAATAAATAAAATCAGTCATTTTAGCTGCATCAGAATATTAATTTTCAACATCAATTAATTAAAGAAAAAATTAAATTTTCATAACAATATAGTTTTCTCAAAATTAATTTTGAAAATTTTTTGGCTCAAAACATTCGGGCTCAGCACATCGAAATTAACCAAAAAAGGCCCGAAAGCAATTATAGGCTCGAGTCCCATCGGGCCACCCGAGACATGGCCTGAGCAGCGCCCTAGGGCAGCAGCGTCGTCGTCGGGGCACCAAGGGAGGCACTCAAAAATAGCGAAGGCAGCGACACAATGGTGCTACCAACACTATACAGATCAGCAAAAGTTTCACGAGCGGATCTACACAACGAAACGACACACGACAAGCACACGACTGCGGCAAGCAGCGGACGATGGGGGCGGCTCGGCATGGGGCGGTCAGGGAGGTGGCGGCTAGGGAGGTGGCGACTAGGAGTAGGTCTAGGGTTGTATATGTGTGAAACAAAATTTTCAACTCTTATCAAGTTTGGCCCCCGACATGTCATATATTAAACAATTTTTATGGGGTCACCAATGCTTGATGGGTCTTGGCAAGTCCAAGCCTATTGCATATTGATTTCGAATCCATCATTGTGGTTTTATCATAATCCCGATCGATGATCAGGTACCGTTTATGTGTTCAGTACACAAACCATGTATTATGAGAGAATCAAATTCCGAGACCACTGTTCGCTTTGTATCATCGATTTTTGGAAGTCGTACTCCAATCTCGCTTCCATCATACTCAACACTTTAAGTTTAATATCCGTATAAGAAACCAGTACTTATGTGACCCTCAATGGTTTAGGGATATAGTTAGACATGGGCTCACAACTCCTTGTGACTCGAGAACAAATTCTCCGACTTACCCATTGAACCATGATAAAGTGTCTAGCAGCATCGCCCCATGATTCTCTAGATATCACTGATAGTGCCCACAAGAACCAGTCGATCATGGTTAACGTACAATACGGTCCATTCAGCTCAAATATCCCAATCAAATCAAAGACCATTGGTAAATCGAGAGTCGTTGTAGATTTGATAGCCATGCAATACATCTTGAAGATCAAATAGCAACATTGCATGTGCCACTAGGTAAACTCATTTACCTAAAGCATATCTAGTACGCTGGCCAGAGATTTATCACACTATTATCTCCTCAGATAGCATATGCTATCCATGCACCAGGTCGAGCGGTGAATCCTCGACAACAAAGCATTGAATCCTACATGCATCGTGATCTCACCCAATTCTGCCACTTGATGACCCCACAGAGTCGATAAACGGGTCAAAGTGAGGCACTTATCATGTTGAGTCTCAATAATTTTTCGAGTCATAAGAACTAATTATGTACAACTAAAACCTTGAACTTACCCCACTCGAAAAATTATAACCAAATGGAAAGACTAAATGAGGGTAGTTCGATAGATCACCAGGTCACTATCCAGGCATGCATGCTCAGAATATCTACATGTTCCCTACCAATGAAACTTGGTACTTTGAATCGCAGATGCGAATCTCAAACTCGGACGGCCCTTATCCTTGTTTTGGACGGTCCACATGACTAAGAATTAGTCTAGAATACACAGTCCATTAGATGTTGTAACGTCCAGAAATCCTGATTACATGAGAATGAGTTCATGACTAGGGGTAAAATTGCTTTTAGGAAAATTATATGTCATTTTATGTGATTAAGTATCAATCATATGCTTTATGATGTTCATGGAATTTTATTAGCCTGTTTGAGTTCCGGATACGTGGACGAGACTGGGGACGACCGATGTGTAATTTTATTTAAATTTTTAAGCCATCATATTTTAAGAGCCAAATTTTATTATTTTAAGCATTATTTACGAAAAATAGGATTTTATGTACATTGGTCGCGGGGAACCCGTTTTTCGCCTATACGGGCTATTTTATTGAACTCTACTACATTTTAAAATTTGGAGGAATTTATATCACGAAAATTAAGAGTTCAAAGTTTTTAAATAGCATTTTTAATTAGTGGATGGTTAAAGAGGAAAAACTCTTTTATTTTTCTAACTTAAATTATTGAGAGTGATCTTTTGGTACACCATTCATTCCTCCTAAACCTAAAAGTCGAAACCCTAGCCACCCTCCTCTCAAACTCACGCCTCCACCCCTCCCCCTTGGCCGATCTTCATCAATTTTTGTGATGGTCTCAAGGTTTGATCGTCCCATCTCGAGTCCTCCATCCCGGTAACGCGTAGTCTACGTAATTCTCTAAAAATACATGTTCTATTCTTCCTTTTTCTCATTATTAAATAATATTATACTGTTTTCAAATGATGATGAATGATTTTTATGCGTTATGATACGATCTATGGTTGTAGTTTGAGATCCATGCATGTATCACGATTTTTACCACGCATGTGATTTATTTCTTGTGAAGCTTCGGACATGGGTGGTTCATAGGGATGGGGTTCTGTCCAAAGGTGGTCCTGATAGTAATTCCATCGAGTTAGGATCATGTGTGTCCAAACAGAAAGTGATTTGGTCAAGGAATGAATTAGTTACGAATTTTATGATCAGCACGTGTCCTAGTTTATCGTCTGTGCGCGACAGTAGAGTTTTTGGGATCGGGTAAGTTGCTCTATGTGGTTTGTGTGGTCAAGGTTGATTGTAGGAGATAGTTCATTGAGTTAGGGTCACGCAGGTCCAAACGGAGAGCGACTTGGTCGATGAACGAATTAGTTATAAGTTTTATGGGTAGCACATGTCTTGGTTGCAGTCTGCGCACGGGCAGTGGGTTTGCATACATCGGGTTGATCGTGTCGGGCATCCTGGTCGGTTATGGTGGTTCCAGGAGCTAGCCCATCGAGGTAGGGTCACGTGGGTCCAGATGAGTAGCGATTTGGTTAGAAAATGGAATTTTAATGAATTTTTTTATTTAGCAGCTCAAACTGCATCTCGTTGGGGCATAAAATGTAAAGTCGAGTTTTGGGTTAAGTCACGGTTTAAGACCAGGTATAGGATTTTGTGCTTAGAATTAGTGGGTCAGTCTCTTGAACCAGTCCCTAATCGAAGGAGAAAATATAAAAGCCCATAAATATATATTAATTATATATGTAGTATTTTATGTATATGATTATGCATTGGTTTAAAGGAAATTAAATATATATTGATGAACTAAGCTTTTAAATTGCATGTTTTATGACGTACACGCATCATGAAAGTTTTATGAAATGTTAAAGTCATGTAAGAAAAGAAAATATTTTTGAGGGATTGAAGTGGTTTTTGTGGCAAGTAATGATGAGCGGAATCGGGATACCGAGCCCGATGAACATCTGTTAATGTTTTAATGAGTTTATGGATCCATGTGTTCATGGCATGGTGAAGTGGCAACATAGAGGTGCGAGGGATCCCGAAATCGAGTGAACCGCATCGACACGTACATTGGTTTTATGAATTGATCAATCGTTAATGTAATGGCCCACACATCATAGATACGACTCACACGACCTTTTATGTTACGTTATGTCATGCCTCATTATGTTATGATATACGATGCATGCTACGAACAGATTTGAGTCATGATTTACGATCATTCATGCATGCACTTTTTTTAAATTATTTTACGATATTTGTATGTGCTTGCATGTGGTTTTATTATGTACTTTGTTATTATCAGATAGAGCATGTTGGGCCTCTAGGCTCACTAGTTTTAAATGGTGCATGTGATCCTGCAGTTGATTTTGTTCCTACTGGTGGTGAGAATCTCTGAGCGCCCGTTGCAGCTGCTACTCCGTGACCACTTAGATGTCTTTATTTTATGTTATGAGACATTTTCAGATTTCCGCAACTTTTCATTTACTCTGATTCGAAGCTAGAATGAATGATTTAAATTTTTGAGTAATTTATTTGTTTATATTTTAAAACGATATTGAGGAAGGATTTTTAATGATTGAGGTTTTTTCCAAGATTGATTATTCCGCACTTTATTTCAAAGAAAAAATTCTAGATATCAAACAAGTTTGTTCAATAAAAGCAAAGATAAAGAATGTCATATAAATGTAAATTATATAAATAAATAAATATCTTTTTACAACCAGAGTCAACAAAGCCTACTAACCAACCGTTGGTTAATTGGACACCTGCTATAATAAGGAGAGAGTAGTGTGATGAAATTTATGACTCAATCCTAATGATTTTAGGTCTAATAATCTCCTTTTATGTTTAAGTTCATGGTTATATCTGAGTCATTTGTGAGTAAACGGGCATTACGCATGATAGAGCAGGAGGTTTGCACTTACATGGAATTCTATGTTAATTTTATTGTACTTGGAATGATTGATTCTGATTTAATATTGGGAATGGAATGGCTTTCAAAGTATGGGCCTCTATAGTTGTACCAAAAAGACAGTAATATTTGCACTTACAGAAACTGAATCATTCATAATGCAAAGTGCTGGCCGGTGAATATCTCAATGTCGAACTTCATTGATCCCATCTCTTTTCTGACGGACGGCGCCACTTGCTAAGTCTAGATCAAGAAACACAACGAATCAGAACTTGGCAATCACACTGGGCAACGGCGAAGAACATGAACTCACACACGCAGGAACAATCAATTTATAAAGAAATACAATGACCAGCAATTACGTGGTTCCCTTTGATAGGCCTACATCCGTGGAAGAAATAACCACTTGATTCTTTATTGATCACGTCACTGAATTACAGTGATATAAGTTTGAAAGGAAATATACACAAAATTCATTCTACCTCGTGTTCCTCTACTTCCATTACACAAAACTTGTTTAGCCTCTTTTCTCTCGTGAGCTAAAGAACTCCAGGATGGAGAAATTTTCTTTGTGTGACTTTCTTGAATGCATCTACACGCATATATATTTCGGTTTGCATTTTCAGTTTCCATCCAGCTTGCTTAACCAAGTACTTGCTTTTCCAACTAACTGAACCACCTTCCAAGTTCTCCAACCGTTCGAGAGAATTCTTGCTATTGATTCTCTGCACTTAAACAAATATATGCATGTCCATGATCCAACCTTTTAGACACGCATTTGCTCAGAAGTCTGCAAACTATATTTAAAGTGTGTTTGCAACCACTAAAAATATGATACACTCTCTTAGTATTGTGTTGTTTTCCAAATAAAATATGAAAGATTTCTGTATCAACAAGTCACTAGGGGATTGATCCTTTGTGTTTCTTGAATTTTTAAAACATGACTGCAAGATCTGGAGCAAGATGATAGTAGGT
Organism: Dorcoceras hygrometricum; assembly: GCA_001598015.1. Lineage (NCBI taxonomy): Eukaryota > Viridiplantae > Streptophyta > Magnoliopsida > Lamiales > Gesneriaceae > Dorcoceras > Dorcoceras hygrometricum. The sequence continues at coordinate 177,166 of KV013959.1, forward strand.
TATTGAGTTATTAGATGTCAAAATAATAATACAAATGCTTCTCTTATTGAAATATTGCAATGGCGTAAAGTTGATCAATTAAAAAAGTTAAATTAAAAACAAAAAACCCTTTTTTGATGTGAGTGGCTAAACACAAGTTGAAAACCAGGTCCACAACACGAGGGAAATATTCATTAACATATGTTGCCAATAAATCTAAAGAAACTACTTCTCTTGACTCATAAAAACAAACTTTTCAAATGTCATCCACGATAAAAATTCCTTTTAGTTTAAACTCGGATATTCTTATCTGGGCTCATCATTCTTCGGGCCTCAATAATTAAGCAAGCCCCTTTTGAGAAGCCCATACTCCATATCATTCCCCTTTTCGCGAAAATAATGCTGTTACGTTTACAATAGATGGCTATATATATTTGCTAAATAAACGTTAACATGATTTAGTTCCTGATTAACTTCAGCATATTGGAAGTCAACAATTTCGTTTTGAATTCCGATTTGATGATTCTAAGCTTCAATCTGAAGCCAATTTTGATCTAAAAGAGAGAAGGGAAAAGAAGGGATAAAGCCAAAGTGTGAAATGCCCTTTCCAATCTTCAAGAGGTAATCTGAATCGAGATTAATTATACTTTGGAGGCTTGGACGATGATTTTCAATACCTGAAACAAAACCCATTCGGCAAAAGTTTATTTTCCAGAGTATAATATTAGCAAAAAGAATGGTGCAGGAAAGAGATCCTGGAGAAGACAAGAAAGCTGGCGATATTTCATCTGGGACGTCAAATTGGGTGAGCAACTTCCACAGGGATCTGACGGCGGGGGCAATGATGGGAGGTGCGGTGCACACAATTGTGGCCCCAATTGAGAGAGCAAAGCTGCTGCTGCAGACGCAGGAGAGCAATATGGCAATCTTGGAAGGTGGGCCCCACCGGAGGTTTAAGGGGATGCTGGACTGCATTGCCCGTACAGTCAAGGAGGAAGGTGTTGTGTCTTTGTGGAGAGGCAATGGCAGCAGCGTCTTGAGATATTACCCCTCTGTCGCCCTCAATTTCTCACTCAAGGTAATACACCAATTATACATCTTGTCTGTTCCTTTTCTTTTCTTTATGGATTAATTATGTGGAAAACGTGTGATATTTTCTTGTTACTTTTCCGTATTTCTTTCCGATCACGTGAGTCGTAAGTCTTCGTGTATCTTAAAACCTGTATTTGGCTGAGATGGCGCCTCATTTTTTAATTGGATTAGAGTATTGTTTAATCTGGAAGTTGATTTTACTTTTTGTTTTTGTTTCTCCTGTTGTCGTCTTGTTGTTTTCTTACTCTTTAGTTTGATATTTAAGTATGGAGGTGAACGTAAAACGTTAAAAAAATTCTGAATTCATATAATCACTAAAGGTATCGCATCTCCTGCTATTTTCGAATTCAATACTGTTCACTGGTCGAGTTTTTTCGTGTGTAGAAATGCGTGGTAGCTGATATTCTTTTAATGCGATTAAATCGAGCACAGCTGTATTTTGACCAACTACCCTGCCAGTTTGTATTACAGTTTTGCTAATTATCTCTAAATGACTTCGAACAGATAATATTGATTTTATTGTGCTGAGAGCATCACTGCAAAGTCAATAGCTGTCAACAATTGAAGGGTTTTGGTTGTTTCACTTTAGGCACCATTAGAGGCTCACATATTGTCTTCTCGTCTTATATTTGCCAAGGGACTGAATCTAGCTCCAGTTAATCACACAGCTGATACATTGGTCTAACTTTATCTTACATGGAATATGATAGAGTCGGTGCATAATTGTATAACATTTAGTTTTATGATCTACTCCGAAGAATTACTATTGACTGCGACTTGAACCAATTAAAAATGACAGAGACTTTGTGATATTGACGTAGTTTTTGCTGCTTTTTTGTTTCTTAGTTGAAAATTTTCAATTTACTGTTAACACAATGTTAACTGGAAATATGTGCCTTGGGTTATGCACTTAGGGTTTTTCTTGGATTGCTGGAGAAGCAAGATGATTAAAAAGTTGTGAGGGTAACATGAATACTCCTCAAAACACCGAAAGACCTTGACAAATAACCTGTTCAAGGTATTTTAGCTGAGTTCTCAGTGGCTTATAAGTGGACAATGATAAACACTTGAACTTCGTCTAAACAGATACTGCGAATTATGTCATTTTTTTAACTTACTTTTGATTGTAGTTTCTCTGCTTGGTCAGACTAGTGGTGTAAAGGCATTAGGCGTTTACGTTCATGTGACCTAATTATGGTTGATTGCTTGCAAACTCAATTCAAGTCAACTCAACTCAACTCTTCTTCTTTTACCCTGATCATCAATACCCACTCTATGGTTGTGCCATATACGCTCATATCATCGTTAGTCCTTTAAAAGCTTGTTGGAACACAAGCTATCAGAATTGAAATGCTCGTTGTGATGATCCTGGCTTATACACATTACTTTGTGTAAGAAAATTTGACGAATATAAAGACCAAAGAAGCAGGGTATTCCTGGTTACCCAAAACTAGCCAATACATATATAATTGTTATGGTTGCTTAATGGTTTTTATCTTCAAGCCATGGAGTGTTAGGAATGAGATGAGAACGGGAAATACAACGAGAAATACACTGGGCCAGGAAACCAAAGGCCCAGTGGACCAGGAACAGAGAGATAGGCCCACAATTAAGTTGGTGTATTCGCGACGTAGGAAAGGAGCGGGAGCAGAGGAGGGGAAACGTATATAAGGGGAGGGAGCGGTTAATAGAGAATCATCCAGCTATTTTGTACACACACGTGCACTCTTAGAGTAGAGAGTGAGAGGGAACGGAGCCTTTTCTCCGGGAGAGGATCTTACTGTAATTGTAACTGATTCTATATTCACCAGTGTTAATAAAAACTCTATCAAGTGGTCCGACCTGCCGGATTCGTTGAGCGGAGAGATTATCATGGCAACAACTCGATCAGAAGCAAAGTGGGATACATTGGAGAAACTAGTGATCACTTCACAGGAAAGCGTCACGAAGATGCAAGAGGAAATGAATCTTGTGAGAGCAGATCTACGCACGATGAACAAAAGCATCGCTGACCTTGGAGAATTGAAAACACTGGTGGAGAAATTGATACGCACTCGAGCGGTAGAACCACCAGAAAGAGGAAATCAGTACGTACAAGAGGAAATGGAGGAGACAATCGGAGGATCGCACAGAATATCGCGAGGAGAGGAATATGAAGATTTACGACTGGCGATGAAGAGGTTTGAGATTCCAGCCTTCACAGGGGTGGATCCAGTAGGATGGCTGAGTAAAGCAGAGCAGTACTTCGAAATACACGGTACGCCTATCTTTCATCGACTTAAGATTGCTCATATCTGCATGGAAGGGGCAGCGGTGCATTGGTTTCAATGGGCACGCTCCCGGAATCAAAATTGGAGTTGGGATCGTTTCGCTGAAGAGCTCATTAATCGATATAGTGGGAGAAAGGCCACAAATCCTTTCGAATTGTTAGCGTCTTTGAAACAAGAAGGTCGGTCAGTGGAAGAGTATATTGAAGAATTTGAGGTATTGATCGCGCAAGTAGGGGACTTACCAGAATTACAATGCCTGGGATACTTCCTCAGTGGGCTTAGAGAAGAATTCCGATTGCGTTTACGAACTCATGGTCCGCGCACCATAACACGCGCCATGGACCTAGCTCGCAATGTGGAAGAAGAGTTGATGTGGTTGACAGGGAGAAGTGGAGCGAGGGAAGGAAGCATGACGCATCGCGGGGAAGGGAGACAACGGTGGACAGATACGCTATTGGGCCGGGCTTATCCTGTGGAGAGACCTAAAATCGGTAGAGCCCAATGGAGCGAGCGTCCAATAGACAGAAACGAAGACAATAACAACCCAGGTCCTAAAGCGATGCCAAGTACTTCCCGTTTGAGCAATGCAAACACGACGCAAATGGTGGGACGGGGAAATAACGGACGATTCCGGGAAGGGAGAATTTTGTCGCACCAAGAATATTTGAATAGGAGAGAAAAGGGATTATGTTACCGCTGTGGAGAGCTTTACAATCCTCTACATAAATGTGCCAGCAAATCTTTGAGGGTGGCAGTCTTGATGGAGGATGAGGATGAAGAAGAATGGACAGAAGAAATGGAAAACGAGGTTGGTGACCAATCTGGAAATCCCACGCCAGCTACGCACGAATGTAACATTCTGGAACTACCATTATTCTCAGTTGGGGGAATTACTCAACCTCAAACTATGAAATTACGGGGAAGATTGAGGGGAAAGGAAATAGTAGTGATGATGGACAGCGGCGCTAGTCACAATTTCGTGTCTAGGAGAGTGGTAGAGAATCTGAAGTTGGAGATAGATGAAACCGTGAAGTTTGGGGTGTATTTGGGAGACGGGGCGCGGGTCACTTGCCAGGGGATATGCCGACAGTTGATAGTTGATTTAAACAAATGTGAAATACAGGTTGATAGTTACGTGTTTGAACTGGGTGGAGTAGACTTGATTCTGGGGATCGATTGGCTCCGAACTTTGGGCGAGGTAGTGGTGAATTGGGATGCCATGCGCATGAGCTTCAATCTAGGAAATAGACTAGTGACTTTGACAGGTGATCCCAATTTGAATCGATCGGTGATTTCCAAACGATCACTACTGAAGTTGTCAGGCGTAGAGTACAGTGGAATCTTGTGGACTACCATCCTGGAAGGATCAAAGGAAAGGATAGAGAAACATCCACAGGAACTGGAGGAGTTGCTGCGTGAATATGTGAAATTGTTTGAGGAACCGAGAGGCTTACCCCCAAATCGCAGAAGAGAGCATGCTATAGTTTTAAAAGAAGGGGGTGAACCAGTACAGGTGAGGCCATACAGGTATGCCCACCATCAGAAGGATGAAATAGAGAAATTAGTGGCAGAAATGCTGCAGTCAGGTGTGATACAGCCCAGCTGCAGCCCATTCTCGAGTCCCGTAATACTGGTGAAAAAAAAAGATGGGAGCTGGCGATTTTGCGTGGACTATAGAGCTCTAAATGATATTACAATTGCCGACAAATTTCCACTTCCAGTAATAGACGAGTTATTGGACGAGTTACATGGGGCGAGATGGTTTTCCAAATTAGATATGAAGGCAGGATATCATCAAATTCGAGTAAAGACAGAGGATGTACACAAGACAGCGTTTAGAACTCATGAGGGGCATTACGAGTTCCTCGTCATGCCCTTTGGATTAAAAAATGCACCAGCGACTTTTCAGGCCATTATGAACGAGGTGCTCCGGCCATTTCTGAGGAAATTTGTTCTGGTTTTTCTGGATGACATACTGATCTTCAGCAGAGAATGGAATGAACACTTAGTACACTTGAAACAGGTGCTGGAAGTCCTGCTGGAACACCAACTGGTCCTGAACAAAAAGAAATGCGAGTTTGGTCTACAACAGATTGAGTATTTAGGCCACATAGTTACCGGAGACGGAGTGGCAGTAGATCCCAGAAAAGTAACAGCGGTGAAGAATTGGCCTACACCAGCCACACTAAAAGGATTGAGAGGTTTCCTCGGACTGACAGGATACTACAGAAAATTTGTGAAGGATTATGGAAAAATCGCAAGGCCACTGACAGATTTATTAAAAAAGGATAGTTTTGGCTGGAATGGCGAGGCACAAACTGCGTTTGACAAATTAAAGGAGGTGTTAAGCACAACTCCAGTACTGAGGATGCCAGACTTCAAACAAGGATTCACGATTGACTGTGATGCATCAGGAAGAGGGGTCGGAGCAGTGTTGTCACAAGACGGACGACCAATAGCCTTTTTCAGCAAGGCTTTAGCTCCTCGAACGCTGTCCAAATCTACTTATGAGAAGGAACTTATGGCTGTGGTCCTCGCTATTCAACATTGGCGACCGTATCTACTGGGACGAAAATTTGTGGTGTTAACGGATCATCGGTCACTAACTAGCTTACTGAAACAGCGAGTGACTACACCAGATCAGCAGTATTGGTTGAGAAAATTACTGGGATATGAATTTGAGATAAAATATAAGGCTGGTGCACAAAACGGGGCAGCCGATGCCTTGTCCAGAAGACAAGAAGAGGAGACGGAGTTAACTGGTATCTCATTACCAGTATGGGCAGAACATGATGCGATCAAAGATGCTGTTCACAAGGACCCAAAATTGAGTAACATCGTGCAGGAACTGTCGAGAGAGACAAGGAAAGAGGGACCATACACGCTGATTAATGGTGTTCTTCTACATAAGGGAAGAGTAGTGGTTCCCAGGGAGTCGATATGGCCGAACAAATTGATGTGTGAAGCCCATTTGACACCCGTGGGAGGGCATGCAGGGGCACTCAAGACTTTGAAGCGAATTGCTACTTCGTTCTTCTGGGCAGGAATGCAAAGGGATGTGGTGAAATTTATAGCAGAATGTGACGTTTGCCAACGACAAAAATATGCAGCAACCAAACCAGCGGGTTTGTTACAACCTCTAGCGGTACCGACAGCAATTTGGGAAGAAGTAACCATGGATTTTATTGTGGGTTTGCCTAAGTCAAGAGGTTTCGACGTTATCATGGTAGTAGTGGATAGACTGTCCAAATACGCGCACTTCATGCTGCTGAAACACCCATTCTCAGCAAGAGGAGTCGCAGATGTTTTTAATAAAGAAGTCACACGACTACATGGTACCCCACAGTCTATTGTGAGTGACCGCGACCCCATTTTCATGAGTCACTGGTGGAAGGAATATTTCAGATTACTGGGCACACAATTGCGAATGAGTTCTGCCTACCATCCCGAAACAGACGGACAAACTGAGGTCGTAAATCGTTGCTTAGAAACGTATCTACGTTGCTTCTCTTCAGAGCAACCAAGGACCTGGGCGCTATGGTTACATTGGGCCGAGTTTTGGTATAATACCTCGTATCACACGGCCACAGGGATGACACCTTTTGAGATTGTGTATGGACGAAAAGCGCCGAAAATAATCCAATTCTGGCCGCACGAGACCTCAGTGGCTGCGGTGGCACAAGAACTTTTGGATAGGGATGAAACGTTGCGACAAGTGAAATTCAATCTGCAAAGAGCCCAGCAGAGAATGGTCAAGCAGGCAGATGGCAACAGGAGGGAAGTGACATTCGAAGTAGGGGATCACGTGTACTTGAAGTTACGTCCTCATCGACAACAGTCGGTTTGCAAGAGGATTTATCAGAAGTTAGCACCGCGCTACTATGGACCATTCCAGATTCTGAAAAAAATAGGAGCTGTAGCATACAAGTTAAACTTGCCTCCAACCTCCAAAGTCCACCCAGTTTTCCACGTATCTTGTTTAAAAAAGGCAGTGGGACAACCAGCTACCGCACAGCCTCTTCCCAAGGGTCTGGAGTCAGATTTAAACATGGAGTTCGAACCGGAGAGTGTGGTAGCAGAGCGGTATAAACAGAGAGGGGGAGAGCAGGTACAGCAGCAAAAGGCCCAGTGGACCAGGAACAGAGGGATAGGCCCACAATTAAGTTGGTGTATTCGCGACGTAGGAAAGGAGCGGGAGCAGAGGAGGGGAAACGTATATAAGGGGAGGGAGCGGTTAATAGAGAATCATCCAGCTATTTTGTACACACACGTGCACTCTTAGAGTAGAGAGTGAGAGGGAACGGAGCCTTTTCTCCGGGAGAGGATCTTACTGTAATTGTAACTGATTCTATATTCACCAGTGTTAATAAAAACTCTATCATGGAGTAGCTAGTATTTCCAGAAGAATGTCCTCCATTGAAGAGAAGTAAGAGCACTACAAATATTAACTGGCTGAAGCGGAAATAGCAAAAGAACCCACTGTTGAAAATGGAGATTTGCTGCCTGTTATTATTGACTGTACTGACCACTGAAGTGTGGATATGAAAGTTGGGAGATACTCGGTATATGTGAACATCCTGAGATGGATACTTATATTGACAGGATGCATAATATTTTTTAAGAACTTTTGATGTCTGAATAAATTATGTGAAAAATATGATTAGTGGTTGACTTTTGATGGCAACTTCTATCCTATGTACAAAACAATAACCAAATTTTTCAATTTGCCAGGATTTGTATAAGAACATATTACGCAGCAACTCACAACAAGGTGATTTATTATCTGGCCCGTCGGCCAATTTCATAGCTGGCTCTGCAGCTGGTTGCACTACTTTGATAATTATATATCCACTCGATATTTCTCACACACGCCTAGCTGCCGATCTTGGACGAACTGAAACTCGCCAATTTAGAGGCATTTGTCACTTTCTGAGGACCATACATGAGAGAGATGGAATTCCTGGAATTTACCGGGGCCTGTCGGCCTCTCTGCAAGGAATGGTTGTTCATCGAGGTCTATACTTTGGTGGTTTCGACACTATTAAGGACATCATGTCAAGAGATTCAAAGTCAGATATAGCATTATGGAAAAGATGGGTTGCTGCACAGGCTGTGACGACGTCAGCTGGGATGTTGTCATATCCGCTCGACACAGTTAGGAGAAGAATGATGATGCAATCTGGTGTAGGTCAACCAATGTACAGGAGTACATTAGATTGCTGGAGGAAGATTTACAGGCGGGAGGGATTTGCCTCTTTTTATCGTGGGGCTCTGTCAAATATTTTTAGGAGCACTGGTGCTGCTGCTGTTCTAGTTTTGTACGACGAGATCAAGAAGTTTATGAACTGGACAGGTTTGTAGATGATTTTTTTGTTTTTTGTTTTGTTTTTTTTTTTTTTTTTTGACAGCTGGGACCAGGCGGTGTACACGGCAAAATTAGCTATACGTTATTCTTGATTGAAAAAAATTCATGATTCTTGATAACAAGACTGACATCATGCTAAATTATTACTGAAATGGAATTGAAATTGCTGAAAAGTGTGACCATGAATGGGCTGAATTAGCAAACTCTGAGGCCTTTGGTCATGTTACTTGGTAGCTTAATCTCACTTCCTAGTAAACTAACCATTGTGTAACATAAAAAATAGGCGCAAAACTTTTTGTTTACTAAATATGTCAATTAAAGTGAGATGATTGACACAATCTTTACTTTGATGATTGTATAAAGGAAACGAACCATTGAGCCTGTCTGAAAGAGTGTGAATTGTATAGTTTTTGGCCAAACCAATAATTGCAATTGTGCTCAACAAACTTGTTTATGTTAAAAATCATATAAAGAATTAGATAGATGAATAGAGAATTAACTCTATAGAATTCATATAGTCAATACTCAGGTGCGATTTATATTGAACTCAATGTCCTATTTACAGGGGCGAATACAAATTTTGGATATTATATTTACATGTTTAGCTTGAACATGATCCTTTAAAATCTATCTGGATAAGAATAATCATCTATTTTTTCATAACACTCCTCCTTTGATGATTATTTGCGTAGCAACCGATTCATCAAAATTTTCAGTTGCAAGATGGATGCTTGGAAAAATTTATCAGGACTCATGTGTTGCCTCGTTAAAACCTTAATGGAAAAACCCGAGTGAAGGAAAAGAGTACAACAATCTTTTTGGTTGTATTCCCGATTATTGATGCACCTCGTTAAAATCTTATTAGAAAAACTCAGTGGGACAAAATCCTAATGAATGAAAAAAGTACAACATTTCTTGTTGTTGCTTAACTGCCTCATTAAAATATTTTCATGAAAACCACATGGGAAAAACATGAATAAGGGAAAAAGAGTACAGTTCCCATGTTGCAACCATCACTTGTAATCTTTAAGCAGCCGCTTTCCAATCTTGTATGCTAATTCCTCAAAAATTGATGTACATGAAATCTTTTTAACAAGATCATTCAAAATATCTTCAGGTGTTGCTAATCTTTTAACGTATATCAATGATCTATTATCGTACTTTTGAGATATGATGATGCATGAATTTCGTATGCCAGTACTTTAAGACCCAATACTTTTTCTTCATCTTCACGGTCGTGAAATATTTCATACATCAATTTCATATACCAGTACTTTAAGACCAAATAGCTATTGACACTCAATAATTGCATAATTTCAAAATCATACCTAGAACAATGAAGTGTCCATAATCATATCATTTTGATCACAAATATGAGATAAAAAACTCATTTGTTGAATCTCATCTTTGACTATACTTGTTCTTCTTCATAAATAACACGATCATAATTGAATTGATTGAATTAATTGATCGATCAGGCTTATAGTGTCTTTGCACGTTTACTTGCAAGTAATATAAGATCCTTCAGGACATCTATTTATTTTAGAAAGACCAGCCTCCATTATTTTTTGATCTGAATATTCACAAATTTTCTTTAAGGGGTTATTCATCGCTTGAGACAAACTGTATATATTTTTCAAATTGAACATCAAAGAAGCTAAATATTATTAGCAATCTTATACACAAGAGCAAAAATGTAATTTGAAGAATCACACTATGAACTTCTTGTTAACATTATAATACTTTGAGATCGAATATATATTCTCATAAATTCTTTTAACTTCTATTTTCCTCCCCCTCAATGTTGGAAATATTATTTACACATGAGAAACTGCGTCATAAAACCATCTTGATCAGAATATCCAAATTATATTTCATTCTCTTCAAGAGATTCATTATAGTGCATTTGTCGCACAATCAAGTCAAAATTCAATAATATGATATAGTTCATCATAATCATTTGGCATAATACAATATATGCGAGAAATATCATCAAAATATGACACATTTTGTTTTTAAAAATTATTGGCTTCAAGAGTTCATTTGAGGAAAATAATTCAACTTAACCATGATAAATATATTCATAAATTTATATGCATATAATTTATTTTAATCATGTTTGTCTTGATGACATATTCTGGATATTTATCTTATTACATATTCTGCAAACAACAAGTTGTGTTCATCAGCCCACGTTTATCATCACTTATTAGTCCCAGATATTATAAGGATTTCTGCCAATTTGAGTTTGTGATAGTGCTATTAAATTTGATAAATCATAATAAAACTTCATAAAATATTACGGATCTTTAACTCAAAAATATCCATAGTTATTGATTCATTAGCTTTTGACTTTCTCAGTTACATCTTTGGGGACTATTATGGTTATTCTACTATTTGTATAATTTGCATGTTCAAGTCAATCCATTATGTCAAACTATGAAATCACTTGTATCGATGATACTTTTACAGATACAAAATATTGGTTTACAATACCAATAATATTTTGATTTATTCTCCATATTTTTTCTTAAGACAAATTGATATTAACCTTTTGGAGTATTGTAGTTCTTATAGAGAAATTGATTTGAACTAACGAATTTTATCAATCAATATTCTCATTGGATTCAAAAATCCATATATGTCAATTTGTATCATTACTTATCATTTCAAGCGCATAACATTTTACCATCGTTAATCATTCGATCTTCTAGATCTTTTATGCATTCCATCAGCTTACGATGAAAGTATAATTTGGGTGGACATCAACAGTCTCCACACATTTTTTGTCGTGCTTGATAAAATCAATAAAATCGTGAATATGAGAGACCGATGTACAGTTCTGATACGATGCATATCTCAACATTTTGTGCCAAATTTTGTAGTTCCTATCCACTCGGGGCAATGTATTATTATTCTTTACAGAATAATCAACAACATTGATCAGCTGTGTTAATTGGCACTATATTATCAAATTTCTTCGTAGAATGGATTACATTAATTGCATACCTTTCAATATATATATCTCATTCTTTTTGTCAACAAACAATATAATAATAATATTCAATTGTACTTTAGAAAAAATTCATGTAATGAGATAAGACATATCTTTCTTTCCATGTCTCGTTGATGTCATCCAAATCTTTAAGATAATGGAATTCATCATGTAAATCTTTAATGAATTTATGTTTTAAATTCAATCAAATCTCCCGATACATAAATAAAATAAATTGCTATTCATTCAAGAAGATAATAATAGTTGAGGATATCACAGACAACTAATTTATAGTTTATTTATATCAAAATGGATAGTTGAATTATCACTATATTATCAAAATTAAAATGGATTCACATAATCATGGTGTTTTGTTGAACATCATTTTGTATTTATCAAATAAACTCTATAAAAAAATTCACTCATATTGGAACACGTGGCTCTGTAAATATATATACGAAATAATTTTGAGAAATCAATATTGAAAATTACTAACATTATCATGATCAAATATCACCATTAAATTGCATAATTCATAAAATTTCATATTATTTGACGGCCTCAAATCAACATATGTCATAATTTCTAAAATTAATTGAATATATTAATCACTTTAAAACTCAAGGCATATCAAAACACTAAACATGATAACATATAAATAAATCAATATATAGTTACAATGATCCAATATAGTTATAAATCAATTACTTGTCATAATCATGCATCTATCATTATCATCGTTTTCTAATATAGTCGACATTATTCATTCATTAGCTTCAATATTTATTTTCCTTTTTTTTCCTTGTTTCTTTGATCGATGGCATTGAATACTGCATATTCATATTTTTTATTCAATATCTTATATGGTTCATCATTCAACATTAAGTCATTATTAACCAGAAATAGTGACAAAACTTGTCATAATCATGCATCTATCATTATCATCGTTTTCTAATATAGTCGACATTATTCATTCATTAGCTTCAATATTTATTTTCCTTTTTTTTCCTTGTTTCTTTGATCGATGGCATTGAATACTGCATATTCATATTTTTTATTCAATATCTTATATGGTTCATCATTCAACATTAAGTCATTATTAACCAGAAATAGTGACAAATTATATAACATGATTTTCGAGAGCATTAACCACAAATATATGCTTCGAATTTATGTATATTGATATCATTTGATAATCATAGATCTTTCAGATCTTTTAAAAATATTGACAAATTTATATATTCAAGATATTATTATTGATGTCTTTTAAGGAATCATATTCTCTTGATAAGATCCTCAAAAACAATTATATCAATATTTTTTTAAAACATTGTTATATTTGGTCCTTATATAGATATTTGTCATGAATATCAAATAATCAAACTTGCATCTTTTGATCAATATTTCTTATAACATTGATACAACATTTTAGATCTATATCCATCGATAATATTCGTAGATCTTAAATTCACATCAAATCTCATAAAAAATCACATTAGAACTATTTTCATATCATATCATCGTAAATCTCCCACTCAATATATTAGATCTTAAACGTGGATCTTCTTAGATTTTTCATATAAAATCATGTTGCGTTATTTCAAAAGCAACAACTCATAAAATCATGATATTCATTATCATTGACATCAATTCATAAATCACATAATTATGCTACTTATTGAACATCAATAAATATTATGAATATTGACACGTTGCACATCTTAAAACCAACTCAAATTTATTTTCATTCTCGATCAAGTGCAATATAAAATACTGAATTATGTGCATTATCAATCAATTGCAAAAAATTGTATTCTTCATAAATATCAAAATAATAATATTTATTCTCAATTTCAAAAGTTATAGCATCGTGTTTATAACATGTTATAAATCATATAAAAGAATAGATCGATAAATGGAGCAAAAATTCATAGAGTCCATACAATGCAATTTACATTAAACTCCATGCCCTTATTTATAAAGAAAAATAGAAAGATATAAATTTTAAAGATATTATCTTTATATATTTAGCTTAACAAATCTATCTAAATAAAAATAATCATCTATAAATATATTATTTCATAACAGTTTATTATATTTATAGTTATATACCAGGTCCGTTAGTGTGTTTTTCAAATTTTGTTACCGTAACCCCTTATCCGACCAACCAATGATAACAGATTAACCTATCTATTGCAAAGAGAGGAAATCAACAAACATGGGATCTGCCACTACATATGCAATAGCTAGAGAGTGGGATCCTGTCTAATCTAATTTCATCAAAGTCACAGCATTTTCTAGTTTCTCCCAAAAGAGTAAATGAAATACCACTAGATATAAATTCACAGCACATTCCATAAGTTTAATAGTTCCTCATATTACCACAAATACCACAAAGACCTCTGCCAGAATAATACATGTTTTAGGCTTAAAATGTAGCTAATCAGCTAGGTTTAGCAGTGGATATTGCTTTTGATTTTTGTCTAGGAGGTATCTGAAGCCAGGTCTTTATAGTGTCATATGCTGTGAAACCAATAGCGACCGAGGGGACTATCTGCAAGCAACATCCAACAACTCTTAGTATATCAGAAACCAGAAATGTATCAATCCACATTTTCGTGAATTATTGTATCTCTGGAAGGTGGAGGGACCAAGCTGTTATTAGCGTATCGATTACCAAAACAAGATCATGTTTGGCGATGATCAAATAGTCAGTACCTTGATATAATTAATGCTAAGGCCAGCAAACAATTGCCTCCAACCTTGATTACGAGCAATGGTAGCAAGCCCATCCCAGGTGCTTTTGAATCTGGAGCCACCTTGTGTTGAAATTTGCAGGTGCTCAACCTGTAACAATTGTTCGATTCTTAATAACTACTCTCCCAAAGCAAAACATCTAATGGCTCAACCATAAAACTGTCATTGCTAGGATAAATTAAGTGAATCTTGTTTCCCGCAATTTCTCCATATAGATGTCCAACACTAAATGTCAAATCAAATTCACTATATCAACACTGCAGTACCTGCATCTGCCTTCGGACAACATCTAATGGAAATGTGAAAGTTTGTCCAAATAAACCGGCTAAAGCTCCACATGATAAGCGCATTAAAATGGAAGAGTGATACTCCTCAGGAACACACCTCTTTAGTTCCTCATAGACGTAAAATTTCAGGCCAGCATAGGGAAGGATTCCAATGAGCGTGGGACCTACTCGAAAGGTGATTTTGAAAACTGATCAGTATTTACACAAGAGTTAATTCCCACGATATCGCACTGGCTAACTGTAAGCTTCATGTCATATTTAAGCTTGGAATGGAGGGGAATTTGACAAAAAGTATATGAGCCAGTACAAGGATGTTAAAATACGTATATAAAGTATACTATGCACCACGCAAATGTACCTATGCCTCGATATAGTCCCTGCACCCCTGCTTCTTTGTACACGCTCTGCATCACATTCCTTATTCCACTATATGAAGTGTGACGATTAAGTTGTCTGGTTCCATTATGAATAACTCTTCTTGTGTTTACAACCTAAAAACATATAGAAGTTGCAGTGAACACCAATATTTGGGCCGCAGCATAATGACTGTATGATTGAATAATTTACCAGCATTACAGTAATAATAACAAAATAAAAAAAAAAGTTGGCAAAGATCTCATTTTCAGTAGGCAAAGATCTAATAATAACATGCAAAGAAATTATTTATCACACACAATGCCGGAATGGGTCGGTGGTAGAAGGATTCTATTCCACACAAATATTAAAGATATAAAAATTGCTTTAAGAAACTGCTCAAGACTTGTTTTAAACAGTTCTGCTTTATTTAAATGCGGCAATTAAGGAAAAACGGAGATAAAAATTGACTCGACCACTAGATATCTTTAGAATATGCAAATAAGAGAAGAAAGAAACAGTTTGTATGGAAATCATGAGAAATCAAAAACAAAACTCAAATGCCTAAGAACCTGGTAAGCTAGTTTGGTTCGTGCCAAGTCCAAGGGATAAGTACATAGAACTGCAGTTCCTCCAGCAGCAGAACCAGCTAAAAGATCCCCAATAGACCCTGTTCCAAAGGTAGGGTAGTTATCCAGAAGCCAAGACCGGTACTGCTCATAAGTCATGAAATGTAGTGCAGCATACGGAACAATCCGACATACACTAGCCCCATTTCCCCTGGATCATCGAAGGTATAAATATTAGAGGTCCATATATCTCATTAGGGAAAAGGCACGACACGAAACTGGTGCTTCTAATCTTACTTGTAAAATCCAGAAATCCCTTCATGCTTTAATAGCTTTCTAAGAGATTGATAGACCCCAAGAGAATGAAAACCTTCGGTTCTAGTCTGGAAAAACAAGTAAAATTAAAGGATATATTAGAAATGAATAAGTTATGAGGCATTTAGCCAAAGATACTCGGTGATACACACAAAAGAGTGGGAGATTTGGGTGAAAGGGAGTGAAATCTGTTCTAATTCGAAGGAAGGGAGCGACGATTTCTGACGAAATTAACCCTGAGAAACGCGACCCACACGACCCACATTATACGCGACCTAGTGTACTCGCGACCCAGTTCTTCGCGACCCGCGACCCAATTCTTTTTCGCGACCCAATTGATGTTGTATACGCGACCCAATTCTTTATCGCGACCCAATTGGTGCTGTATACGCGACCCAATTCATACTCGCGACCCAATTTGGTTCAAACACGCGACCCAATTGTTTTGATCTACGCGATCCAACTACGCGACCCAATAGTATTTGTTTAATAATTTCACGACCCATCCAGT
>KV013959.1:194368-246307 GCA_001598015.1 Dorcoceras hygrometricum
CAAATAAGCTCACGACTGGATGCTGCTGTTGCTTGCGACTGGATCATCAAAAGCTTCGCCTGAATCTTCTTGCGACTGGATGCTTTGCGTTGCGACTGGATGCACTGTAGCTTCGTCTGCTGAAATAACAACGCAAAGTCTTCCTGCTAAATCTTCATCGCAAGAGCAAAACGCTGTCGTATCAACTTATGTAAACGACATCGTTTTGCTATCTCCAAATAGCATCTGCTGATTGCACTGTAGCTTGCGACTGGGTGTCTCCTCTACGACGTCGCTTCTCTTTGCGTCTGGATGCAAGCTACTGCTGATTCTTGCGACTGGTTACACAAATCATCTGCTGAATATGATGACGTCACCGATGACGTCATCAGCACTAATCCATCTGCTGAATCTCAACACGACGTCGCATCATCTTATGCGCTTCGCTTCATCTGCTGATAGCCATCTGCTGATTGTGATGACATCAAGGCTGATGTCATCACAGCTCATACCATATCAAGCGCATCTTCTCATCTGCTGAATCCTCATCTGCTGAACACTGTAGCTTCCTGCTGAATGATGACGTCACTGCTGATGTCATCCACACTTTAGCGCTCCAGCTGATTTCTTCATAGATCCAGCTCCAGCTTGCGATTCTTCTTCTTCTTCTTGCTTCTTGAATAGCGACTGTTGATAGATTCATCAACAGTACTTATAATTTCTACTGCTAACAGATTCGTCAACAGTAACTTATAACTTGAATCTTCTTCTTCGATAGATTTCTCCAGCAAGCTTCTCAACTCCTCTGTACCAGCTGGTTCATCTTTTCTCTTTAGCACTTGCAGCTGGTTGTCGTCGTTTCAGCTGGTTCATCATGCTCCAGCTGATTCAACTTGGCCTCCGCCTGATTACAAACAACTGAATCAACTCTGGACGTCTCCATCGCTAATTCAACTGCTGATTCCATGAACACCAAACCAACTGCTGATTGTTAATATTGCGAACCACCTGCTGAAAAAAATATAGCTGCTGATAATTGTCTTCTTCGTTTCTAAAACCTGTACACTTGAGTAGAATTGTTAGAATCACAATAATAGGTTTTGTGTAATTCAAAACTTAATTGGGATCTGTCAAAACAGATCCAACAATCTCTCCCTTTTTGATTTACACAAAACCTCAAATCAACAATGCATGTTCTAACAATTCTCTCCCTTTTTGTGGGAATCAAAAAGAGAGTGAACTGCTGGTCTTCCCGATTTAAAACAGAAGCTCTCCCTACACTGTTTCAACAAAATAACGAAACAAAATTAAAATGGATTCACATAATCATGGTGTTTTGTTGAACATCATTTTGTATTTATCAAATAAACTCTATAAAAAAATTCATACTCATATTGGAACACGTGGCTCTGTAAATATATATACGAAATAATTTTGATAAATCAATATTGAAAATTACAAACATTATCATGATCAAATATCACCATTAAATTGCATAATTCATAAAATTTCATATTATTTGACGGCCTCAAATCAACATATGTCATAATTTCTAAAATTAATTGAATATATTAATCACTTTAAAACTCAAGTCATATCAGAACACTAAACATGATAACATATAAATAAATCAATATATAATTACAATGATCCAATATAGTTATAAATCAATTACTTGTCATAATCATGCATCTATCATTATCATCGTTTTCTAATATAGTCGATATTATTCATTCATTAGCTTCAATATTTATTTTCCTTTTTCCTTGTTTCTTTGATCGATGGCATTGAATACTGCATATTCATATTTTTTATTCAATATCTTATATGGTTCATCATTCAACATTAAGTCATTATTAACCAGAAATAGTGACAAATAATATAACATGATTTTCGAGAGCATTAACCACAAATATATGCTTCGAATTTATGTATATTGATATCATTTGATAATCATAGATCTTTCAGATCTTTTAAAAATATTGACAAATTTATATATTCAAGATATTATTATTGATGTCTTTTAAGGAATCATATTCTCTTGATAAGATCCTCAAAAACAATTATATCAATATTTTTTTAAAACATTGTTATATTTGGTCCTTATATAGATATTTGTCATGAATATCAAATAATCAAACTTGCATCTTTTGATCAATATTTCTTATAACATTGATACAACATTTTAGATCTATATCCATCGATAATATTCGTAGATCTTAAATTCACATCAAATCTCATAAAAAATCACATTAGAACTATTTTCATATCATATCATCGTAAATCTCCCACTCAATATATTAGATCTTAAACGTGGATCTTCTTAGATTTTTCATATAAAATCATGTTGCGTTATTTCAAAAGCAACAACTCATAAAATCATGATATTCATTATCATTGACATCAATTCATAAATCACATAATTATGCTACTTATTGAACATCAATAAATATTATGAATATTGACACGTTGCACATCTTAAAACCAACTCAAATTTATTTTCATTCTCGATCAAGTGCAATATAAAATACTGAATTATGTGCATTATCAATCAATTGCAAAAAATTGTATTCTTCATAAATATCAAAATAATAATATTTATTCTCAATTTCAAAAGTTATAGCATCGTGTTTATAACATGTTATAAATCATATAAAAGAATAGATCGATAAATGGAGCAAAAATTCATAGAGTCCATACAATGCAATTTACATTAAACTCCATGCCCTTATTTATAAAGAAAAATAGAAAGATATAAATTTTAAAGATATTATCTTTATATATTTAGCTTAACAAATCTATCTAAATAAAAATAATCATCTATAAATATATTATTTCATAACAGTTTATTATATTTATAGTTATATACCAGGTCCGTTAGTGTGTTTTTCAAATTTTGTTACCGTAACCCCTTATCCGACCAACCAATGATAACAGATTAACCTATCTATTGCAAAGAGAGGAAATCAACAAACATGGGATCTGCCACTACATATGCAATAGCTAGAGAGTGGGATCCTGTCTAATCTAATTTCATCAAAGTCACAGCATTTTCTAGTTTCTCCCAAAAGAGTAAATGAAATACCACTAGATATAAATTCACAGCACATTCCATAAGTTTAATAGTTCCTCATATTACCACAAATACCACAAAGACCTCTGCCAGAATAATACATGTTTTAGGCTTAAAATGTAGCTAATCAGCTAGGTTTAGCAGTGGATATTGCTTTTGATTTTTGTCTAGGAGGTATCTGAAGCCAGGTCTTTATAGTGTCATATGCTGTGAAACCAATAGCGACCGAGGGGACTATCTGCAAGCAACATCCAACAACTCTTAGTATATCAGAAACCAGAAATGTATCAATCCACATTTTCGTGAATTATTGTATCTCTGGAAGGTGGAGGGACCAAGCTGTTATTAGCGTATCGATTACCAAAACAAGATCATGTTTGGCGATGATCAAATAGTCAGTACCTTGATATAATTAATGCTAAGGCCAGCAAACAATTGCCTCCAACCTTGATTACGAGCAATGGTAGCAAGCCCATCCCAGGTGCTTTTGAATCTGGAGCCACCTTGTGTTGAAATTTGCAGGTGCTCAACCTGTAACAATTGTTCGATTCTTAATAACTACTCTCCCAAAGCAAAACATCTAATGGCTCAACCATAAAACTGTCATTGCTAGGATAAATTAAGTGAATCTTGTTTCCCGCAATTTCTCCATATAGATGTCCAACACTAAATGTCAAATCAAATTCACTATATCAACACTGCAGTACCTGCATCTGACCTTCGGACAACATCTAATGGAAATGTGAAAAGTTTGTCCAAATAAAACCGGCTAAAAGCTCCACATGATAAGCGCATTAAAATGGAAGAGTGATACTCCTCAGGAACACACCTCTTTAGTTCCTCATAGACGTAAAATTTCAGGCCAGCATAGGGAAGGATTCCAATGAGCGTGGGACCTACTCGAAAGGTGATTTTGAAAACTGATCAGTATTTACACAAGAGTTAATTCCCACGATATCGCACTGGCTAACTGTAAGCTTCATGTCATATTTAAGCTTGGAATGGAGGGGAATTTGACAAAAAGTATATGAGCCAGTACAAGGATGTTAAAATACGTATATAAAGTATACTATGCACCACGCAAATGTACCTATGCCTCGATATAGTCCCTGCACCCCTGCTTCTTTGTACACGCTCTGCATCACATTCCTTATTCCACTATATGAAGTGTGACGATTAAGTTGTCTGGTTCCATTATGAATAACTCTTCTTGTGTTTACAACCTAAAAACATATAGAAGTTGCAGTGAACACCAATATTTGGGCCGCAGCATAATGACTGTATGATTGAATAATTTACCAGCATTACAGTAATAATAACAAAATAAAAAAAAAAGTTGGCAAAGATCTCATTTTCAGTAGGCAAAGATCTAATAATAACATGCAAAGAAATTATTTATCACACACAATGCCGGAATGGGTCGGTGGTAGAAGGATTCTATTCCACACAAATATTAAAGATATAAAAATTGCTTTAAGAAACTGCTCAAGACTTGTTTTAAACAGTTCTGCTTTATTTAAATGCGGCAATTAAGGAAAAACGGAGATAAAAATTGACTCGACCACTAGATATCTTTAGAATATGCAAATAAGAGAAGAAAGAAACAGTTTGTATGGAAATCATGAGAAATCAAAAACAAAACTCAAATGCCTAAGAACCTGGTAAGCTAGTTTGGTTCGTGCCAAGTCCAAGGGATAAGTACATAGAACTGCAGTTCCTCCAGCAGCAGAACCAGCTAAAAGATCCCCAATAGACCCTGTTCCAAAGGTAGGGTAGTTATCCAGAAGCCAAGACCGGTACTGCTCATAAGTCATGAAATGTAGTGCAGCATACGGAACAATCCGACATACACTAGCCCCATTTCCCCTGGATCATCGAAGGTATAAATATTAGAGGTCCATATATCTCATTAGGGAAAAGGCACGACACGAAACTGGTGCTTCTAATCTTACTTGTAAAATCCAGAAATCCCTTCATGCTTTAATAGCTTTCTAAGAGATTGATAGACCCCAAGAGAATGAAAACCTTCGGTTCTAGTCTGGAAAAACAAGTAAAATTAAAAGGATATATTGAAATGAATAAGTTATGAGGCATTTAGCCAAAGATACTCGGTGATACACACAAAAGAGTGGGAGATTTGGGTGAAAGGGAGTGAAATCTGTTCTAATTCGAAGGAAGGGAGCGACGATTTCTGACGAAATTAACCCCTGAGAAACGCGACCCACACGACCCACATTATACGCGACCTAGTGTACTCGCGACCCAGTTCTTCGCGACCCGCGACCCAATTCTTTTTCGCGACCCAATTGATGTTGTATACGCGACCCAATTCTTTATCGCGACCCAATTGGTGCTGTATACGCGACCCAATTCATACTCGCGACCCAATTTGGTTCAAACACGCGACCCAATTGTTTTGATCTACGCGATCCAACTACGCGACCCAATAGTATTTGTTTAATAATTTCACGACCCATCCAGTGCAAGTTCATGACCCAATTGGTTTATATATTTTATATATTAGTTATATTAAATGTTAAATATGTACAGTTGCTGTAGTGGTATGAGAGCTCTTTCCCAATCCCTGTACCAGTGTTCGAGTCCATCGAACTCAAATCAATTCTGTTCTATACTTTTCAAAATATCAAACATGTAAAAAGACTAAAGTACCCTTCAAATTAATCCCTTTGACCAAAATAAAAAAAGTCCACTCCCTTCCTTTTAAATAACATAGGAATGAGTCACGCTTTTTTAAATGACCCCAAAAGAGTTTCTAAAGCAATACAGGTCCTCAAGAGTGAGGAATGATGGCCAAATACTTCATTTGATAACCGCATTCCAGAATCGACATTATGGAACAGTTCTCCAAGAAATAAATGGGAACGAAATTTAAAAATGTCATATTCCATAGACTCACCTGCAAAAGTATTTTAGTACGCTCCAACGGAGCAACGGCAGTCTTTGCAATAGCACCGGCAGAACCTCCTGCAATCAACTCTTTGACATAGAGAGGAACAGTATCAATAAACCTCACCGCCGAAGATCCATCGTCAAATCCAGTCAGAGTAGAGCCTTGTGAGGAAACCATATCGTCAAAAATCTATTATCCGCTCTGTAATCGGTAAAACTCCTTATCCCATCTATCTTTCGGGATAAGGAAAGAAAATAATTTGGTTTCCAATGGCCTGAGAACACACCCTTTGTTCGCAAGCCAACAATCCTCTTCGATGGAATGCATAAACATCAATAAAAAATATCTAGATCGAAAGCAGCAGAAATCATCAGAAACAGAAACCTAATCAAATCTTTCAAATTATTAAAGCCCCAATTGAATTCGATGAACAGGGGAGCACTCGTTCTCTGAAACCTAGCCCCTTAAATTTCATCAATTTCCGGAACCGTAGCTTCACCACATACGTACAAATGTTTCATTTGTGAAGTTTTACTTTTAATAATTTTTTTATTTTTATACTAAAATAAAAAATAGTTATACATGTCACCTTAAGAATATGATATGAAAAAGCCGTTGACTCGTCGAAACAGGGGAATTTTGAACTCTTTGACATTTATTTTAATACTGCTTAGAAAATTAGGTGTCTATATATTTAAATGATGTTATTTGATTCTATTTTATGCTGTAATTATATTACCTTACTTATAAATTTTTATTATAAAAAAAGTGCTTAACAATTATTATTTACAAGATGAATGTTGTGCTACATCATCACCTTTATTCTTATATAAAATGATACATCAAATTGAATATAGTACTATAAGTTGACAAAATGTGTGTCTATATAATGGTTTTACAATAGTCAATTTTATGAAATTTCTAACACAAGTTGTATACAGTTTCATTAAACCCATTTAAATATTATTTTTTTTATGAAATTTTATGAAACTATAATAATAAACAAAAATTTTATTCTTATCAAAATTTTATGGAAATAATAATAATAATAATAATAATAATAATAATAATAATAATAACAACAACAACAATTAGTTGTAGGAATAAGGCGATTTCATGAAGTTCTTAAAATTAATGTAACATATGAGTATCGAAAAGTGAATTTTTAGCAAACACACACATTTACATTGATTGACGTATAGAAATTTATACTTCTTAAAATATTAACAATAATAATTACTGATGGCCAAAATATAACCATAATGCTATAATTAAGAATCATGTTTTGCATGGCGTGTAAAATTTTCATGCAAAATATATTTAACTTCGTGTATTTAATATTTTAGGGCGAGTCATTGGTGCATGTAGAAATATTTGTAAGCATTATATGTTCAACTTCGTGTTATTTAATAGTTTATGACAAGGTATTAATGCATGTAAAAAAGACAGATACGAAAGTAAAAAACATATATATGTCTCTACAAATTTAATTGGAACATACATCAAGATTTCCTATATTCACTTTTTACTGGGTACTTATTATAATTTGAAACTCCAATCAATGGCACCCAACAATAATGCCAAGTACACTAAACGCAAATCGGAATGAAGTATTACTTCAATTATGTATATAACAGGCTGTCTAGACAAGAAGATTGTTGGGGCCAATTATAAACATACAAAATTCTCTACCGTACCTTCCCTTATTTTACAGTACATAATAGTATCAACGAATCCATCAAGAAAAGCAGAAGAGGGCGACAAAGAAAATGAAAAAGATGAACCCCTGCTGAAGAGGATGAGAAGAAGAAGCTTTGGACGCATAGAAGTAGTAGTAAGGGAGTGTAACATTCCGCTGCCCCATGCCCGGCGGCATCTGGCTACCTGGATTGTAAACATAAACCGACGGTGGAGGAATATTGGCACCAACCCACGTTATGTATGATGGTGGGGGAGGCTTTGGAGGGACCGGGGATGGAGTTGGAGGAGGTAAATTCACGTAGGGAGGCCTTGGAGGGGTTGGAGGAGGTAAATTTATGTAGTAGGGTTGAGGGGGTGGGTGGTTGTGGTGCACTGGTGGAGTCGATGGTGGCGATGAGCAGACGACGGGGCATGACTCGCACTCGCTGATGCATAGTAAACTAGATGATGGGGTGCCTGCTGAAGTTGCTTGGGTGTTGGAACATATCATGAAGAGAATAATAGAACATTTTATTGTCAAGAATGCAGCAATTTGGTGGATTCTCATTTGGAAACGAAAAGCAGTATTGTTCCGCGGGTTCAGTTCTCCT
Organism: Dorcoceras hygrometricum; assembly: GCA_001598015.1. Lineage (NCBI taxonomy): Eukaryota > Viridiplantae > Streptophyta > Magnoliopsida > Lamiales > Gesneriaceae > Dorcoceras > Dorcoceras hygrometricum. The sequence continues at coordinate 202,623 of KV013959.1, forward strand.
GCACTACCAATTTATAGAATATTGAATGACAACTTTCTTTCATTTTCTGCTGATATGCTTTCTTGTGAGGGAGGGATAACTCTAATCCCAAGGAAAGAATTTTGGAATGGCACCATCACAGCTCGATCTTCAATTTGAAAATCCTTTACTTTGCCATCACTCTTGAACGATAACTATAAGCATAACTGTAATTTTATTTTTCAAAGTGTTACAAAAAAAAAATGATATAGAAAGATGATATCCACCGCTGAATATATTGGCACTTCTTTTGGTAATAAGGCAAAAAGGTGACCATTGTTTAAGATACAGGTGCAAATTTGCAGAGATTAACATAGTTTTTCTATTAACAGCACTCAAATTTAGAATGCTATACCAAATTTAGTTTTATTCTTCAAATATACATTGCCGGAAAACGAAAACACACCCATGGGCACTCTTTTGTTTTTCGTTAAAACAAAATACATGTAATTTAATGAGAGGCAAACCATGATTCTAACACAAACCATGTTCATTTGCATTATTTTAAGTTTAGCCATAACAGAGGAACTGTCGGTATGCTAATGCATCCTTGCCACTGTTGGAGGCAGCCCGGTCTCTTGGTGTTCAAGATCGCCCACTTGAACCCCTTGCACGTTTCAATGCATGAAGATGCCGTGACTCATGAAGATAAGAGATTTATCTTTAGAGATGGAAACTCCTATTTTCCTAACAGTTCCTTATACTTTTTGCCGCAACTTGAGGATGAGCTATAATAACAACATCACCTTAGACCACTGGCATGGTTTTGTTTAGCATTAACATAAACAGACATGCCATTTGTAGAGTCAATGGGAACTACAGCTCTTGGTTGCTGAGAAACCTTGTGAAAATTTGATAGATTCTAAAATTATCTATCAAGGCTGAACTGGTAAGATCGACGACGTTTTTTGAAACACCATTGTCCTTTTAGTTTCGACAACGGTTTTTACCAAAATATTTGCTTTAAAACCATTTTTGTGTATTTTGCTTTGTGGTCTAGACATTGGTTTTTTAAAGTCTTTGTTACTATAATTGTTGTAGTTGTTTCTAGACAAGGGTCTTAGGAAATTGATAATGCATGATGCGGTTGTACGTGTTAATTTTTTTTGTTGATTAAGAAAACTAGAGAAGTTACGACTAGTTCTAACCGTCGTGAAAATTTTACTTCACCCCCAAATAAACCCTAACAACACTTAACTTAAAAATTACCGAGTACTCTGTGTACTCACTCTCCTCATCCTCGCGTCATCTCCTCGTCCTTCTTTTAACTTCTTCGATCATCTCCTCTTTTCATCTTCTCATACTATCCTATTCTCACGTTCTTCGATCCATTAACTCTCGTCTTCTTGTTGTCAGAAGAGTTCTTCCATTGTTCTTAGTTCCTCTATGTAAAAAACTCGCTCGCTTCATAAAACCTCTGACACATAGGAAGTCCGAGCTCGATTCTCGCCGTTAATCAGATCCCCGAAGGTCGTTTCACACTCGCATTCAAACTATTAGTTTTTTTTCTGATTTTATTTCTACCGACATACAATTTGGTGTAATTTTTAGAACAATTTTTAAAGAATGTTCCTTAGAGGTAGCCCTCATTAAATCTACTGGTATCTTTCCCTTTGTGATGTTACTATGTATTTAGGATTTTCATTGTTGATTGATGAATCTATATAATTTCCGTTTGTTTTGTATATAGTTTCTTAAATGCAAAATTAAGGCCTAATGTTTTGTTGCTATATTTTGTTTTTTCTTTCTTTCCTTTATTCCCTGAGTTATCAGTATCGAATCATAGTGCTGATGTTGTTGGATCATAGTGCTGGTCTTGCGTTGTTACGAATTCTGACTTGTAAAAATTCTGGAAAACCTTTGGTTTTATATATCAACTACTTTACTTGGAAATAAATTTGATTTATATGTGTATTTGATTGCTCATTGTTGGTCAAATAGCTGGAAAGAGAATGGACGAAGAATGGAAGTAAGTGGATAGGCTACCATATGAAGAAAAATATTGAAACTATATGGCACGTCTTTATAGGAATGGTATGGATTATATATGATACATGGATACACTATGGCTTCTCCTTAATCCCTCATCGCTGCTTCTTCAGGACAGGAAGAGACCCCCAATCCTATGATAGTTACACCAAACATAACCCATCTTGTTTCCCTTAAACTTGACTCTACCTATTATCTTCTTTGGAAATCCCAATTCCTACATTAGAATGTGTTAGACCCTTAAGTTTTGCGACGAGATTGGACTAGTTCATTGGGTTCATTGGGCAAGCTTGGTCCCCTAAGGTTGGAACTCGGCTGCACGAGTTATTTATGCGGAAGAACTAGTTTGTGGTGCGAGCGTGCTCATCATGAAGTTTTGATGTCTAGCATTAAGTTATGTGGGATAACTTAGGCACAATTGGTTGGACAGTATGCATGAAAGACTTGACACATTTGAGTGGATGTGTGAAAACAAGTGTAGGAAGTTCAACGCTTGGTGCTGGAAGTGTTTGGACTTGGTTGCTGCGTGCATGGGCAGTGTCGTAGCTGAATTGTTAGATAAGGCAAGGTGGTTGAAGGTTGTTTTCAGACGTTTTGGGCTGCTTGGACAGGTGTTGAACGGTCTGAAGCATGCTGGAGGCATGGGGGCGTCTTATTGCGACATCTGGTGGCAGTTACTTGCAGTTACATGCATTGTTCTTGTCTGATTGTATATTTGCATGTCCTGAGTTGCACAAAGGAAATATGCACGAGTGTGTGAGTTTTCTTGTGTGCAAACCTTGGCTTCCTTTGTAAATTACATTGTTGTTTAGTGCAACAGTTGGATGTTACCCGTAAATCGTTGTGCCATTTATATCACTCGCGTGCATTGTTTTGAGTTGACTCATTGTGAGTGAAAATCACTAAAACATACACACGAGTGTAGAATGAAGGCTGATTGAATCAGTGGGTGATCCAAGCCGTGCAAGAGCGGAAAAATCGAGTTTGTCCGCTGCGTTGTTGTTTATACCTTCTGACAGTTGGTATCAGAGTAAGGCTTTGTTGCTATCTTTGAAGTTGCAGACGTTCAAAGTATGGATGACGAGTCTAGCAGTTCATCGATGAATACTAATTCGGTTTGTGATCGTATTCTTGATCTGGAAACTCGAATGCATTGGGTTGAAGGATTTCATGGCGTTCCCTCTCGAAGCCCGACAAAAACGATATTCCAACAAATCGAGGGCTTCTGTTGAAAGCAACATGAGTTCTATTGCTGATCTCTCTGAGTTTGTAGAAAGGTGGATGGTTTCCTTGGGGGAAGAAATCGAATCTAGGCTTGATAGATTCAATATTGAGATCCAGGTGTTGTAGAAGGCTATTGGTGCTGGTACAAAAAGGAATACATCCTTTTCTTCAACCAAGTTCAAAGTGCTTGAACCAAAGTTTTTGTGGCAAAATTTGCGGTAAGGAACTTGGGAATTTCCTTGGGGACATGTAGACGTATTTTAAGGCAGCGAAGGTGCCTGATGAGGAGAAAGTCTACATAACCAGTATGTATTTCGCCGAGAATGCGAAGTTATGGTGGAGGGCTCGTCTATCTGATGACGCCAATACGAACCATGAAAAGATTGATACATGAAATGCCCTGAAATGTGAATTGAGGAGCAGTTCCTGCCTAGCAACACTTGTGGCTTGCTTCACTATGGATTCGATAGTCATGCAATACATATTTGAGATCAAATATCGACTTCGCATGTGTTACTGGGTAAACCCATTTAATCTAAAGCACATCTAATATTTTGGTCAGAGATTTGTCACTATATTATCTCCTCAGACAGCATAGGATATCCACGTACTAGGGGTTGCATGATTGTCCGAAGAAATTGAATCTTTCAGCCTTGGTTGCCAAGGAGGAACACAAGCAGAAAGATGAAAGGCCCTCATAGGTGAACCCTTTACAATGGTTGGGTGCCTTACATGGAGCATATTTCTCAATCGAAAAGGCTTGATGTATGTGAAAGCCTTCATTAATGGTCAAGATGTGATGACTATGGTGGATACGGGTGCTCCCCATAATTTTGTTGCATAAAGAGAATTTGCAAGCTTGGGTCTGAAATTGAGTCAACACTCGAGTCAAATCAAAGCGGTGAATTCAGAAGCAAAACCCATCAACGGCATGACTAACGTCGAATTGAGAGTATGGAGTTGGTCCGGACAGTGTGCGTTGATGATTGTCCCCCTTGATGGTTTCGATGTCATTCTTGGTAATGAGTTCTTGGTTGCTGCTCAAGTTGTTGTGATGCCACACTTGTGTGGATTGTTGATTGAGGATGTCAAAAATCCTTTTTTCGTGAAAAGAGTTTATGATGTGGTCAGAACCTCCGGAAAGGAAGCTGGTCTGATTTCAACTATGCAGGTCGAGAAGGGTCTATGGCATGGCGCTGTTACATATCTTGCTACTATGATTGAGATCAAGGCTGAATATACTAGGAAGTGTGAGATCTGGAAGTTTAGTGGATTAATTTAGGAGATTAATCGGATTAGCTTGGATCAGATCAGGTGTGAACTGTAGATCTGATCTCGGGGACTTAAAGTATATATATATTGACTTTGACCAAGTGTTAGCCATTGTTTCTAACACTTAGATATTTTCTTCTCCTTGAGAGTTCGAGCTTTTACCCTGTCGTGAAACCCTTGTTATTGTTCATCGAACCTTATCTTCTCTGATTGTTGGCGATACACTTCTTAGCTTGGAGCAAGGTTGGTATCTTTGTGTTCCTCTCTTCAAGCTCGTCCTTTCTATACCGTTCTTGGAGTCGTTGGTTGGCCGAAGAGCGAGCGCGACGATAGTCGAGACATACGGCTTTTCGCGAGTTTCCGTCGAGTTCATCTTCTGGTTCAGGTAGCGTCTTCGTGTAAGTGTTAGTTCTTGTTTTTAGCTTCTGTTAAAACCTGCACTCGTGTTTGGGGTGTAGGTCCGAGCTAGGTTGAGCTGATAGCTCCCGACTCTGTTTCTGTCGTAGTGTGTTTGTATAGTTCAGCAGGTTGTAGCTTGGTGGTCGACTGAGCGTCTCTATGGAGATTTCTCCGCGAGAGCTAGGGAAAAACAGCAGACTGTTGGCCAGAGCTGTTGGTTTCAGACACGAGCTGTCTGGTGTTGGTGTTATATTCTTCTCGTGCGAGCTGCTTGAGGTATTGTTGGTCAGGAGTTGATGTACGGATGTGAGCTTATATTTATAGCTTTGAGATAGGCATTGATATATCTGTATGCTTGCTGATATGCCGAACAATGTGTATGCATGCTGATTTTCTGTGGTTGCTTGCTTATGTTTTGTCGTTGTATGTTGCAAGCTGATGGTTTGCATACACGCATCTCATGTTGAGCTTATATCCTTGTTAACTGATTTTTGTTGCGGATCTGTTAGTACCAGGAAGCGTTCTCTTAATATAAAATGAGGGCGAGTGGGTAGCACCCATATGCCTCTTCTCCCTGCTGTGAGTTGTTTTGCCGCTATGAGACGCGTGGGTAGCAACCACACTCTCATGAGCTTAGGGCACCAGCAGGTTGAGCCGCTTTATTGGGCTTCTGGTACTGCGTGTGAGACGAGTGGGTAGCACCCATATACTCACATGCGTTGTGACCACAACTATTTGATCGCCAGCTGATTTGTTGCTCCTTGAGCTGCGATGATACTTTCACCTTGCATGCATTGCATATCACATTATATCTTGTGCTATCTAATTGTTGTTTTATGATTGCTCTCCGTACTTGGGTTAGACTCATTGTCCCTCCGGGCTGTTTGGTTGTTTTGTTGCCATTTAGGTTATCCAGGTACGTCAGCTGGTTCAGGGGGTGTGTCAGCTAGTGGAGCCCGATGGATTGATCGAGTGTCCCAGATACTTATATATTTATTTTCATCGAGTCGATTATCGGGGAATGCCCCGTGTAGTTTTTGTTCAGATTCGATGTTTGTACTGCGGGGATACATGCTTATATTGGAGTATTGTGCGATGTTTATGTGCTGGTTTGTACAAACCCTCTATTTTGAGTATCTGGATATATTTTAAGTTGAGATTTTCGTTCAGGCCTAAAAGGAAAATTTTAGCAACTTCCAAGCTTCCATGTGTTATTTTTAGTTGCGTGCTTATTCTTTGATTTTGAGCATCGGGCCTGAAATTTTTCTATTAGAGCTTAAACTAGGATAATCTCAATTTCTTTGATAGTTCACTCGAGTCTAGGCACTGTATTGTTTTGTTGCATGTGCTTGACTACGTGCTTTGCCTGCTACTTTTATCCTATCACCTCAACGTCTTGTAAATGCTGCCTAGGAGGAGAGACAGAGCGGAAGGATAAGTTGTAGATGAGTCTGGGCTCATAACCGAGAGGACGGCATAGTTCAGCCGTGTTTTCCCTTGCGTAGGGGAGCTACGAAGGTAGAGGATGAGGTAGATCAGTTGACGTCTCGTGTGGATGATATGGAGTTGGTTTTAGCGAGGTTTCAGAGGATGAACCATCGTACGTTCTTGGGTGCTGAGGGAGGTGTCGTTGCCGAGACTTGGTTGGAGCACATGGAAGGGCTGTTCGATAGAGTCAACTACGACGAGGAGCGTAGACTGAGCTTGGCTACATGAGCGCGACACATAATGAAGTGTTGGTGTCTAACACTAAGTTATGTGAGATAACTTAGGCACAATCGGTTGGCAGTATGCATGAAAGACTTGGCACATTTGAGTGGATGTGTGGAAACAAGTGCAGGAAGTTCAAGACTTGGTGCTGGAAGTGCTTGAACTTGGTTGCTGCATGCATGGGCAGTGTGGTTGCCGAATTATTGGATAAGGCATGGCGTTGAAAGCTGTTTTTCAGATGTTTTGGATGGTTTGGACAGGTGATGGATGGTTTGAAGATGCTGGATGCATGGGGATGCTTTATTGCGACATCTAGTGGTAGTTAATTTCAGTTACAGGCACTGTTTCTTGTCTGATTGAATATTTGCATGCCCTGGGTTGCACAAAGGCAGTATGCACGAGTTTGTGAGCCTTCCTTTGTGCAAACCTTGGCTTCCTTTGGAATTTATATTGTTTTGTTTAGTGCGAAGGTTGGACGTTTCCCGTAATCGTTGTGCCATTTATATCGCTTGCATGTGTTGGTTTGGGTTGCTCATTGCGAGTTAAAATCAGTAAAATATACACTACGAGTGTGGGTGAAGGCTGATTGAATAAATGAGTGATTCAAGTTGCACAAGGTCGGGCTGCGTTGTTTATACTTTGTGACAATATGACATGGGGAAAAATCTAAGTCAGATAACTCAATTAATGATATTGATTGAGCACGACAACATGATAAAAAATCTTTTGTTGAGGAATATATTGATATGGTGCTGGCTTTATATGATAGTCAAGTTGGGGTAGTCAAGTTGAGTACCCCAATGAATTCGATAAACTACTTGAAGATGTTGATAGACCTTTATATAATGGTTGTACGATATTCACCAAGTTATATGCGGTTATGAAGTAATTTAACTTGAAAGCAAATTATAGTTGAAGTGATAAAAGTTTCATTAATCCACCATTATTGGCGAAATGCTTCCACAAGAAAATAATGTACCTTCTTTGTATGATACAAAGAAAAGCCTACGTATTTTAGGCATATATTATGTTCATGCTTGCATAAATGATAGTATTTTATACCCGGAGTATGAGGATTTTTCCCATTGTCTCACTTGCAAGATGTCAAGGTGGAAGTTGGATGAAAAATAGGAGATCAAGGTATGAGTTCCTGCAAAGATCTAATCTTGTGGTATTACCCACCTAGGAGACCAATTCTCAATACTCACTAATCACTCACTAAATTTTATTTCTTCCAAGAATAAACTCTTCTCAAGAAAATTCTCACTAAATCTTCTAAATCACTTCTATATTATGTTTATAGAAGAGATGATCTGTTTTTTTTTTTTTGTGATTTTGGAATGAAGAATGGATAGACATTTAGTTGAATTTCAGGTAGAAAATAAAAATAATTACATCATTGTTAGACATCTAGTTGAATTTCAAGATAGAAAATAAAAATTATTATATCATTGTTTACATAATCAAGCTCATATTTTTTACCAATCTCCACACATATGTGTTATTCTCAAAGTTTGTATATGAATTAAAAAATAGTTGTTTGATTTATTTACAATTCTGCCCCTGAAACTCGTTTTGTGAATTCGATCAGACCTGCTAGCGTTGCAGTATTCCAAAAATAATCATATCCAATACCTCGAAATCACTCAAAATCAATTCTGGTCAGCCCGAAAAAGTCTGATAGCAAGTATCGGCCTGAAAATCTGTCGGGCTGCCCGGGGCTGGCCCTGGAAAAACCCTAGGTCACAACGCCACCACGGACCACCGCCGGCGCCGCCACTATTCAGGTTTTTAAGCGGTGATAGCCCTTCAACAGTTGAATCTCCTATTTGTTCGCCTAATCCAATCCACGACCGATTTCCAAATTCCTTCGCTGCCTTGCACTAGAAAGCACATCAAATTGTAACGAACGGAATATCCTCGTAGAGACCTACACGGCAAGGTGAGGCATTCGAAGGGCGTCGACGACGGTGACTAGCACGGCGGCGGTGGCGGCCAAGGGAGGTGGAGGCGTGTGGAGGAGGAGAGGGGATGGAAGACTAGAGTTATCATTCAATAATCAAGGGATTGCTTCAATGTGTCTCTCCCAATGCCATATTAGAGATATAGAGATAGAGTTTGAGTATGACTCAAACTGTGCATTTTCATTTCGACTCAAATGTTTCACATTCGTTTCGAATCAAATGCTGCACATTCGTTCGATTCAAATGTTGCACATCGTTTCGACTCAAATGCTGCATATTTGTCGAGTCAAACGCTGCACATTCGTTTCGAGTCACTCAATGTGGTGCCATCATGATCCTGATCGTCGATCTGATATCGCCGATGCGTCCAGTTTACAAAACTGATTATCATGATGCAAAATTAAATTTTTGGACCACTAAATCTATATATGTCAGGTTTACTCCCTCTACTCATTTTGGAAGTCATACTCCCAATTTCCCTTCCACCATGCTCAACAATTTGAGCTCAATATCCGCACTGAAAGTGAGAAATCAGTACTTGTGTGACCCTCAATGGTTCATGTATACAGCTAGTCGTAGGCTTGCAACTCCTAGCATCTCGGAAAACATATTTCCAACTTACACATTGGACCATGGTAAAGCGTCGAGCATCGCCCCTCCTAGCTATCACTGATAGTGCCTGCAAGAACGAGTCGGTCATGGTTAGCGTACAGTACGGTCCCTTCAGCTCAAATATCCCGACCGAATCAATGACCATTGGTAAATCGAGAGTCGCTAGAGATTTCATAGTCATGCATATATCTTGGAGATCAAATAGCGACATCACATGTGCTACTAGGTAAACTCATTTACCTAAAGCACATCGAGTACTCTGGCCAGAGATTGGTCACGCTATTATCTTCTCAGATAGCATAGAACATCCATGCACACAGGCGAGCGTTGAATCCTCGACAACAAAGCATCGAATCCTACATGCATCGTGACCACTTCCAACCTCGCCACCTGATGACCCTCATGAGTCGGTAAACGAGTCAAAATGAGGCGACTAGCATGTAAAGTTTCAATGATGTTTCGAGTAATAAGGACTAATATGTACAACCAAGACCTCAGACTTAATCCACTTGAAAAATGATAACCACTTGAAAGTCCGAACGAGGGTAGTTCGATAGATCACCGGGTCAATATCACATCATGCATGCTCAGAACATCTCCATGTTTCCTACCAATGAATCATGGTACTTCTCATCGCAGATGCTAGTCACAAACTCGGGCGACCCTTATCCTTATTTTGGACGATCCAATCTACTAGGAACTGATTTAGAATGTACATTGACTATTAGATGCGCTTCATGATAACCATCTAATCCACTATCACATTTAACATACATTATAGTATTCAAAGTCTTTATCCAACAATTTTATGCAATAAAAGTATAGATAAAGAATTTTAGTAAATATAAATTATATAAACAATAAAGATCGTTTTCACAACAGAGTCAACAAAACCCACTTCCAACAATTGGCTAGCTGAACATCTGCTCTAACAATAAAACACTAAAATGTTTTTAAAGTTGTTATCCAAATAGAGCCTTGATATCCAATTTACACCAGTCATGACTCATGCCTGCATTCGAGCTTTCGTATATTTTTCATTGAGGTTTTTTTATCTATTTATTTAAAAATAATTAAATTTAAATTAATATATTCTAATTTTTTTTGTGAAAAACGATGAAAATAAAATATATTAGTACTTTTAAATTTGTTATAATTTAAAAAATACTGATTTCTCAAAAACTTGATGGAATAAAGTGTAAACTTTGAGCTGCAAAAATAGTAAAAGAAAAGGAAATTGAGAAGAATTCTGAAAAATTCAAATTGTAATAATCCTGATATGTATACTAGTAAACTTCTGATATGTATGTTATAATCCCACTTGCCACCTACCCACTGCAATAATAAATCCGCAGCATATTCTAAGCCAACCGCTCTTCGTTATTCCCAATTCACCTAAACAAACTTCCCTAAAACTTCTTATAATAGTAATAACATTATCCCCGGGAATAATTCTATATTTTCGAGAAATTGTTGAAAAACCAAATCAAAACTTATAATGCAATTTCTTTTATTACCCTAACTATTAAAATAGTTAATGAATATATTAAATATAGGTAGATTGGTAAAGAGTAGAAAAAGTAATACTATATATTGAAACTATACTATATAACTCGGAATGACGGAAAAGAAAAATAAGACTAAACAAATGGGATGGGGAGAGTTTTGTTTTTTTTAGTCACGTGATTACCATAATGGCCATTCTCAATTCACAATAATTATAATATTAACTATCTGAGACTAATAATAGAGTGGAAATAATCAGAAATAATAATATATTAATTGGTAAAAAAAATTACTATACAAATAGGCAGATGTTGGCAGTAATAATATATACAGTTAGCTCTGGAAGGTTTAGAGAAATCCTGAAAAATAGAATTAGAGGGTGGGGTGACTGCTGGGGTATGTGTGCATATATATAAACCTTTCATGTTGGAGTACTTGAAAGCCAACCTAGCTAGCTTGTGTTTGCAAGACTATAATGTATCGTCGGGAAGAGCAAAAATACTACAACTCGAGGAGGAACAATGGCAAGACTTCCACCCTCGTGGATCAAATGTGCCGCTCCGATTATCAAGTTAAGACAGACAGCAACCATTTGTTCTACTACACGAATTCAACTTCCGATAGCACAGTTGACAAGAACAAATCCCAATCCAAGATATATTCTCATATCAAGAAAGCTGTGAAGCAGCCTATGTCCCCGGGTGGCCGCCTCTCCACCTTCCTCAACTCTCTTTTCCACAACACAAACAAGACCAAAAATCTTCACGATCATCAACCCTCACCAGCTTCCAATCGTGAACTAGTTTCTCATATATTTCCAAAAACTTCCAATCGTGAACTAGTTTCTCATATACTTCCAAATCCTCCATTGCCACTACCAAATGCCTGCACCATCAAGCATAGAGATCAGGGAGATGGATACCAGGCTTTCAAATTCCGCGGATTCATTCACACACACCACAAATCTTCCATGCTCTCCAAACCACATGGAAAACAACAAGAAGATGACGACCACAGCGACTCAAGTTCTGATTTATTCGAGCTCGATCATCTGAACATATTTGGAAATGAACTCCCCCTCTATGAGACTACTCGTTTCGACACCACAGTTACAAAACGTGGTGGTGTTAATTAGTTGGTCGTCTCCCTCCATAGTTACGTCTCTTTATTACCATGGTGTTCATCTTATACTAGCTTTTAACTTCATCAACTGCGTGCATGTCTCCAATAAAATTTTCTACCTACATGCACTTTCGATCAAATCAAAATATATTTCCAAGTTTCGGAAATGTGGACAACACGAAAGAAGCTATTGATTTGATGCCAGGGTATAATAATTTATGATATATATATAGAAAACAATTGGAGACGGAAAATTTGACGTATATTTTTTTTCACGTCTCTTGACAATTGTTAAATATACAAATTTAAGTTTCGGTATTAACAGAATTAGTTTGAAGCTAAGAAGATCATATCAGGTCGAACTAATAGCACTTATTAGTCAGATTTGATCATAGCCAAGATAAGTAAGGATAACTCAGTTTAGAGCAGAGTATATAAGGTCAGAGCAGATCAGTTCAAACCAACAGAGTAGAAGAAAAGTTCATATCAGATTAGGATAAATAGATCATATCAACTTAGAACTTCAGTTCAGGATATGATATAATAGATCAGTTCAGAAATGTTAAGCTGATCAGATTGAAGCTACGTTTCTTAGTCAGATTAGAGCTGAATTCGATGCATTGACGTGAGAGATCTTTTATAGTTTTTAAAAAAATCCAGACAAACAATCAGAATATGAGAGTTGATAATATACGAAAATTGTTAGCTTTGAGTAAAAAATGTGCATTTAATAAACAATACGGAGAATTGAAAAACGTATGAGGATTCATCGGCTGTATTTACTGGTAACATTTATATCATTTAAATCCTGAGACTATAACAAGGAGCAAGATTTAAATTGTAAACACTCTCTAACATTTCTCTATGGATCTCTAGAGCTCAAACTTTTACAAGTTCGTTCAAATTTCGAATCAAGTTTTCAACTCATAATTCTTTTGTATTCATTTCACTTTAGAGTTGAAACAAAGACATATATCCTATTTATACATTCATAGAAGCATTAGAAAAAGTTGTAAGATAACAACAACTGTGTTGTTATCAGCCGAAAACACTAGGATTTCAGCTCGAATGCTATTTTATCGACTGATTTAGGATATATTATCTTAACAAGGTATTCTAATGGATACCTTCCAAATCGAAAGAATGTGAGACGTAGAAGTTTTAATCGAACTCCGGACTCTTACTCTCAACTGATTTATTTTACACGCATTTATATTTGTTCATCATTCAATTGAGCTCATTCCACATAAATATTTTATTACTTCAACTTTCAGTTTAAACTGAGTTCTGCTGTCAATTGGTAACGCAGCTGATATGAAAAACGTTATAAAAATACAAATATTTCTTTAAAAGAATTTTACCGTTCTAAACTGCTTGCTTACTTCTCAAGATCTATCACAAATTGTAAACTATTCGCCTCTGATTTTGTATACAAACACCAATAACTTAATATTCACGATCCTCAATTATTTCAAGGACTACCCAATCACGATTCACAATATATATAAGACACTAATCAACAGAACTTTTAAGTAACTCAATATCAAGGAAAAAGTCATGAATTTCGTTGGTGTTAGTTCTGAGCCGAATGGTGTGAACGGTATAGGAACAACTGTGCCCACAGCTAGCCACCTTAATTAAATATTCATTGATAGTGTATAGTAGAGTACTTCATCTCTTTCCAAGAAAATCTTAAACAAAAGGACCACTTTTTCAATACTAATATAACTACAACCCCAACAACCATTAATTGAGTTTTGCTTAATTATATTCCATCCTCCCCATTGATTAATGAACAGTTTTTAATATTTAAACTAGCTACATTGTAGACTAGTCGTGGAATCACCAAAAAGCTTAAATACGTAGTGGTGCATGTGCAAGTAATAATGCATGTGACCAATTTATTAATTGCATTCAAGTGTATTTACTCTCAACTCCAACCACTACTTATATATATCATTAAAAGCCACGTACAAGGAAATTTATCATTAAACTAAATAGTACATATAGATAATAATAATCTTAAATCATATAAAGGAAAGGAAAATTATTTGGTTGGGGTAGAAAATTATGAGCACTTGCAATTGGGGTAGACACACATATGAATAAATAATAGGCATGCTACATGCTTGTATACATCATCTCATAAAACAATCTCGAAAACCTGCGAGATTAGAATATTATATATGGGATTTGATAATAATTATACTAATTAATCCACTAATAAAGAATATATTATACAGCCAATTGTTAATGTGGATTTCTCATCGTTTTAATATATTCTGCGTTTAATTGTGTACTACGTGAGGAGCTAGCATGCCAAGACAGCAAAAGGAATCTCAAGCTATTGGTTTAATTAGAGGACGGTGGATTTGTATCGGCCAATACTTTAGGACCAATATAGTCATAAAAGAATATAACGATTTTTTTATACAATATTGGTCGTATTGGTTTCCCTTGACGGCCGTTGAGAAATACCCCATCCATCATTATGAAGAATAAGTAGAAGGATATTTAATTAGTCGTAGTGATGTAGGAATTGACCGCCACTAACATATCATCATTGCTCATTCTACAACAAGACTTATTATTCGTTCTTCATGGGGCACAACTAGTTTCATCGCAAATTGAAGATATTAATATCCTTTCCAGGAGAGTTACATGACGCTTTGATTAATCTCTAGATAAGTGGTAGAACATAATAGGATCACTATGATCCTCTTCAAGCAAAAAATCATATCAAATTAAAGTTCCAGGGACCATTTCCGATCTCCTAGAAGTGTGTTGTTCAATTATTGGTTCTTGAGGTGTGGGTGGAACAATTCGTGCTTCGGTTTGATCTCGAATTTCTTCGACTTCCATCATCTTTCCTTTTCTATCCAATAGAAATTTCTTCTCCAAGAAGGTAGCAATTCTTGAAACAAACATTTTTTTAGTGGGATGATAGAATTAGTATCCAGTTGAGTTATTTGGATACCCCATGAAGTAACATAAGATAGAGCGATTATCCAATTTATCTCCTACTTCGATCTGCTTCATGTAAGCAGGACATCCCAATATTCTCAGGTATGAATATTTGGGTTTTGCCCATACATATCTCATATGGAGTCTTGTCAGCTGCTTACCAGCAATCAGTCACGCACCTCCCCAGATTCATGGGCCAACAGTCCAACTCTAACGCACATAATATGTATATTTACATGTATAAAGAAATAAAGTTGCGCATTGACTAACAATTAAAATTTTGATCTAGTGATAAGCACTAGTGTTCAACAAAATCTAGATAGCATTCAACAAGTACATGTATACCCGTAGATCAAGACCAAGGTGTAAACAAATCCAACATGTTCATCGGGTTTTAGAGCTGGCTCAATAAATATTTTTGATTCGTATGCTTGTCGAATTCAATCTGAACTCAACTGTGTTCAAATATTTTTACGCGCTAACTGGAGCCAAAATTATATTATCCAATAGTTACCGAGCCGCTCACGAATAGTAATATTCTAATAAAATAAATATATTTATATATTAAATAATTAAATTTATTTTGACTACTTAGTCTCGAACAATGGTTAGAATAATTAGCGAACATGTTCAAAACTTTCAAGCCGAACTCAAGCTTAAATAGAACCAAATTCGAGCAAAATATTTTCAAGTTCGGACTAGATATAACTAATTCGAGCCTTAATTTTTCAACATATTCGACTCGATTCGATTCACTTGCTCCTAATTAGGGTACCTAATTGTTTCACAGTGGAACCACCCGAAACAAATCCTTAATAGTATTCAACAAGAAATTAGTTATCCTAAAGAAACTTGATACAGGAGCTTTAACCAATATTATAAGTTCAAACACTTCTACACCCATATAGATATGCAAGTCCATGAGCACAATCCGATGCTTAATATCCATACACATAGGGTGCCCATAACGACTCAACCAACGTAAGCATATCATTCATAACCCAAATATGTTGACCCACAGCACCACTTCTGAGACCTAATTGTGTTGAGCTATTGTGTTTGGCCGGTAGCATAATCTCCTCAAACGCACTTTCTCCTAACAAAATGGAAACTTATAGCATATTATATAGAGCATGATTTAGAGTGAAGTAGAGTACATGTCATTTACCTCACTATTATCATGATCGTATTTGATCAAGAAAAGACATCTGCAACCCCTGATATCATGCAGTCGCCTTTGAATCTCGACGATGTGGGCATCATAGTATCTGGCCTGCTCTTGTCTCTCCTGATTAAGAGAATATGATGTAAACATGTCATATATATTAGGACCCCTAATCCTTGAAATCATAACGTACGGTTAATATACTACACCAAAGTTGAGAATATGCTTTATTTCGCAAACCTTGAAATTACAGCATACAGTTTACATACTGTACGAGATTAAAGAATATGCTTTATTTCCCAGTGTTATATGTGACTAAACAGTACCTGGAAGCATACTACAAGATCTCCAACCTTCACTTTTTGGCATTCTGAGTGCTCCAATGGAATAGAACGCAGGCGCACAGCAGTTCTAGTGTTTACCCATTCATCCTCCTCAGCTCCAAACCCAACATATCTCACCCGAACTTCCTACAATGAATTTAACCTGTCAAACTAGAATCATTAATAAGCTTTTTCCCTCCATTTAGGTGCTAAACAAGAATTCTATTCATGAATGTTCAAATCTTTAGCTAAAAACAAGCTAGTAAAAAAGCTTTGCATTTACATCATAATCATCTGTAGTGGCAAAATTATATTACTCACAATATCACCAGAACTGAGAAATCGATGGGCGAGAAATGTATTAACATCGTACCTGTAACAGAATTGAATGTAAAATCTTAGAAGTGATACTCAATTGAGGATAGTAATAGTTGTTTGACTTCAAACCTTAAGTCCTGCTGTATAATCCTACACTTTTTATTCTCAGTGAGTTCAATAAAAAAATTTGTTGTACAGCATTTTAGAAATAATAATTGAACACTGAGATGCTGATGAATCTAAATGAGTTCACATAACGAAACATTATCTCACTTTGAACTCTTGATACAGCCTATGCTTACCATGCCCCATCTTTTGATGACCTTGCTTCAAATTCCAACCTAGATAATTCTTGATCCTTCTCACCTGTCATCGTATAAATTTTTCAAGGATCACATCATTTGAACAGTACTCCACCCACAAAAACAAAAAACTATTTAAGTTTCGCAATCAACCAAATAAGGGGCCTATAACTCAATCTTCAATTTGGATCAAATTTTTAGGAGGCTGGATTGCCATCTTTGGTGGTGCTCTCCAGTACAAAAATTTTCTACATCAGACCATGAGATATTTCATATCATCAAACTCAGTTACTATACCAGTTTACTACTACCCCTGCACATCTTAACATACTAATCTCATAAACTTAAGTCATTGATAATATCTACTTGGTTTCTGTACTGCTAACAATTTAAATAAAGTGTTCCGCTTAGGTCCTCTTTCAACTTCGGTGAAAAAATACCATCTACAAGTGGTCAAATTTACCTACAAATCGTCATTTTTTTTGCTTCGAATTTGAAAATTCTGCTCCATTTTCTGTACCATTACATGGCTCCAAATCTAGGTAATCTCAACAACAGCCGCCATTGTGTTCTTATATCGTCGTGAGTACTTATTATATCTAACTATTTGTTTTATTTTGTTTTCAACTATTTGGTGTATTAAGATGTTTAATGAAGTTGTTGGATTGAAGTTCTGATTCATTTGTTTCATTTGTTTCACTTGGTTGCCATTTTTATACAACATAATCCTTAATAACTTGATAAAATTATCAATGCTTTTATTCATTAATTTCATAATTTCAGTGTTTATTTTAGTTTGGTTGATATTTTGTTTACACTAAACAAAATTTTTTACAACTTATTAAACTTTCACAGGTATATTAATTATCAAAATATTAAAATCAGTGTATACATGCACATGGTCGCTAGTAATATTTTAAAAATTTCAAAATAAGCTAAAGAAACAGATCTAAAATATAAGCCAAAAAGAATGACATTATGAAGTAGACAAGATGACTTATCTACTTCGGGGATAAATTTGGTGGTTAGGGCCTATAGACTAATGCACCTTCAGGTATCTTTGGACTTTCAGGTGCTTTATGAGAAGTATGAGCTTCAGGATCAGCAGGAGACCTTTCGGCTGCGGGAAATGAGGTCTCTGGAGGGCTGTTTTTTTGTTGATGCTTCTGAAACCAAGTTTGAACCTGAAATCCAATTAAAGCACCATGAATATCCAAAACAACCATAAAATAAAAAGGGACTGAAGAGATGAAAGGGATAAAATAGAACCTCCGTCCACTTCAAAAGAGGTTTCCCAGCACGACCACTAGATCGGCTGCAAAATGAATGTGAAATTATTTCAATACAATCTTCAGAAGTATACAACCATAAAGCATGAAGTAAAGACTCAACATTTTTGCAGTTAATGCACCCTAAGAAGCTTACTTGAAGACTCTAGCCATTTTTTTATAGCCCCCTTCGTCCAGATATTGTTCTTTAGATTCATCAAGAAATTGCTCCATTCTTGCAACCTGATCGATTGATGACAAGAGATATTAACACTGAAAGTCTACCGCCTTTGCTGAAAACACCCACCAATTCAACGATAAACTCCACCCAAAGAGTTAAAAAGAAACATTCAAAACCCAGAATCTCCAATCATTCAAGTGCCGTGCCAGTCATTAGATACAATTCATGCGCGTAATTTCACAGGCCTACAAAAAACAGAGAGAGGTCAAAATTGATTGGACAAAATACCTCAGCCTTTGTGAAGCCCGAAAAGGGTTGTTTCTTCCTGGGACGAAGATCCATGGATGGTAGGCTTCGATATGACGGAGAAATGCCACAAAGGAGAACCCGTTTGGGAACATACAGATGAAGAGGCAATGTGACTTGGCCAATCAATTTTACTTTTTCCAAATTCTTTTTGAGGGAAATATAAGAATTTTATTGGATTTGTAGTGAATTTTAGGAAAATTAGAAAATTGGATCCATTTATTTTATATAATTATCTGAAACATTGATTTATTTACTAATAAATCGATTAGTATTTTAAAATCTCAATTATTAACCTAATTAATCAACAACTTTTAAAAAGTTAAAAAAAAAAAAACGTGAGATCAACACATGATTTATACCGAAGACCCACAAAGGACCGCTAATCTCCCTGACCTTCCCATCATCCCACGTATGAGAAATCGAAAAAACCCACCCAAAATCAAATCATCGTTGATTGAAGTTGTTCGATATTTTGAAATAATGGTGAAAGGCAAATGAACTCAAGTTGTGGAAATTGAACTACAAGATAGTATAGTCATGAATAACCACAAAGTATGTAGAGCAACCTAAAACCTTTAAAATTCTTGTTCTTGTTTTTTAATTTTCATGAGTCATGTTGTATTATTGATTGATTTGAATATGTGGGTCGAGTTTGTGTGGTTCGTGTCTAATTTGGGTCAAGTCTAGGCATATCGAGTTTATTATAGGTCGAGCCTGGGCGTAGTGATTTCCTAAAAATTGGAAACGCAAACCCTTTTTCGATCGAGCAAAGGTAAATTATGGATCGAGTGTCTAATCTGTGGATCGAGTTTATAATCTATGGGCCAAATCATGATTATGTGGCTCAATTCTAGGTGTTGTGGGTCAAGTTTATAATCTATGGGTCGAGTCATGATTATCTGGGTCGAGTCTAGGTGATGTGGGTCGAGTGGTACCAAAACTCCACACACAACTCGACCCAGATTGACAGACTCGACCCAAACTCCATGAAAACTCGACCCATATTGAAACAACTCGACCCAGATAAAAGAACTCGAAGTAGATGAACATTAGTCGAACCACTTTTTCTGCCCAATTTATTTGAATGTTTTCTCTTCTGTCTTGCATATTTATTTTCTAACAAAACTTAAGAAGGATAAAGGTTTTGAGTGCAAATTAATATTTGGGTCGCAATACGCAGAAGCGTGTGAAAGAACTTTGTTATTTTTGAATGAACGTGAGATGCAACGAATGGTGGAAGACAGTCGGTTTGACAATATGGTTATATTTTCCAAAGATTATCTAAACTCGAACCAATTGTTATGATTTTTGATGAGCAGGCACGTAGTTAAGTGTGGGACAATGATTTTTGGATGGTCATCCACAAGAGGCCGTTGTGTTTTCATTGCTGGTGTATGGGTTAGTCACGGAGCTTAATTGTTCAAGGACTTATCCGATTCCTGAGGAGGATGGATTTCGTAGCACACATTTCATAGGATGAGTATTGTTTCTCTACGTGATTTAAATGCCAGGATTGATTATTTTGAAGGAGATTGGGGTTGAGGAGGTAAACATGGAGAAAATAAAGTTGGCTAGCGTATATTGGTTGTCCACGGTATTGGGTCCTCGGAGGAAAACAAAGAAGGAAGAGGTTGACCCACGGTAGATGAGGCTAGTGGATGAGGTCGATAGTTTAATACCTACCCTTGTGATAGGTTGTCCTACAAGGAAGCTGTATTTGGTCTTCGAAAAGACCTTGAAGGTAATTTTGAAGATTTTAAGAAATTGGTGAAAAAGCGGAAGAGGGATCCGGTGTTCAGCGGATTCGGTAGCTTTCACATTAATGGATTTGTTCAAACGTTGCAGGTATATAAATATTATATGTTTCTATAAATTAGTTCTTTAAACTTGATATGTTTCATTCTAATATGTGGTTTATTCTTTTTTGCAAGATCTTGGCATATGAAGTATTCAATGGCGTTGCCGAGGCTTTTGCAACTCGTAGAGAGAATGCAGATGTCTCAGTATCTCGGATGTGCATTGGATGACGAGGAAATGACATAAGAACTATTTTTGTTCGCTCAATGATATCACTACTGCATTCAGTAGTGTCCGATGGGAGGTAAGTATGGAATTCAATTTATTTAAATTTGTGTTTTCTAATGTTTGTGTTAGCTGACAGAAACTAATAAAGTATGATATCTTTGAGATGCTTACTCAGACCGCTACGAAGTTGTTATCTGCACTATCTTTCGGGGGATTTCGATGTTTCAAAGGAATAGGCAGTGACACGATGCATGTCGGAGTTGATGAGTCGTGGACTCAAGGTAGTGTGCAGCCAACATTTACTGGCAGATGCACAATTACCTCTCAATCCACCTCCTCACAGTCCATATCCCCGTAGTCCACCTCCATGCAGTCTACATCCCCGCGCCAAATCCTCCCAATCCATCCCATCTTCAGAGGTTTAAGAACTTCTGGTTGGAGTAGAGGTTCAACTGACCGTGATACGGAATGAGCAAGCCGATATCATGGATATACTGAGGAGTATCCAGTCAGATATTTTGAGCTTTAAAATGATTGTTGAAGATGGAAGAGCATGGAGCCCAGTCATTACCACTAGTGGTCATTTTTATTTGTGATCTTATATTAATATTTAACTAATATTGAAACTGTGATATATTAATATTTAACTATATTTGGTGTCAAGGATGGCCGATGGCCGTGTCGCTAAAGATGGCAGCCAAAGCTGAAGAGACTCCGTCGACTGAGTCACCTGATGGATTTTGTTAGGATACATTTCAGAAGTTTTGGTGATGAAAAATAGACAAAGAATGAACTCTATACAAGAGAGTAACCAAACCAAAGTGACAAGATCTGGACAAAGCTTACTATGTTGAACGAAGAAACCAGATCGGAGCAGGTTCCAGCTGGTCAAAAGAAAACCAGCTCAGAGTATTGCGGACAGAACAGCAAAGGTTGTTTGGTCAAGCTAGTTAAAATCAAACCAGCTCGACGCACTGGATTTAAGGACAAACCATCTTAGGACTTTGAGGCGTGTTGATTCAAGATAAACCAGCTGGGTACTGAATTCTTTACCGGTTCAAAGAGACCTAGTCAGAACAGGACAGTTAAACTGAGAAAGATCGAGGATCAGAAGGCAATAAATCAAAGAGCAAGAAAACAGTGGTTTATGCTTTCGAGAGCAGCTCGCTGATAACAAAACCAGCTGGTGTGATGAGTAACCAGCTGAAAGACCAGACTAAGAAGCCAGCTCAAAAGCAGATTAAATTCTATGAAGTAGTATGAAGCTAGGGATCTGACTTACAAAGATTAATACTCAAAACAGATTCAAACTGAGACAAGTGCAGTATGGCTTCAATTTTAACAAGAAACCGATCAAAGCAGTTCAAACTTTCTGGAACCAAATCGGGACGACAGCTAAGTTAAAGGCAACCTTGCAATATGTATTTTGGAATGTTTGAACCTCGTACAACTTGATTCGAAACATTCGACATCTCTGCAGTGATGTGTAGTCGTTGGAACTACTTTGAGCTAAAATCAGATACGCAGAGATACGGTACAAACTGAAGATGGCGCATATTTGCTAAAAAGGGCAATGCATTTAATGAAGATGTACTTTCATAATACATGCATTTAAGACGTCGCAGGAAATTCAATTTGGATGCACACAAAGTGTCTATTGCCTACATTTATTACTGTTGTATCCAAAGAGTATATATAAGAGGAGAAAAGCAGTGGTGAAGGTTGACGCAACAGACAATAACCCATTGAGAGCACAAGCTAACAAAAACCTTCGCAAGCACAAGCAGAGTTCATCTTGAACCAGCTTGTACAAGTGACACATGCACAGACTGCTTATTCCTTTTCTGTGTCACAGACTCTTCTATGTACACACTCTGTAGTATTGAGCGATTGTTGTAAAGCATAAACAAAGAGTTTCAAAGTGCTAAATTAGCACAACCAGCTTAGAGCTAAGACTGTTGTATTGCGAACCAGATTGCAGGTCTGCGCTTCGTTGATTCTCAGACACACAGCTTGCGGGCATAGTGTGCAGTGGTGTTTCTAAGAGTTCTCGTGGCTGCTGGTTGTGGGAGTGGGTTTGTACAAAGGGTTGTATAATCAAAGTTTTCTAGTATAAGCCTTCAGTGAGGAAGAAGGGGAGACGTAGGAGAATTTGCTCCGAACTTCCAGAAACAAATCTCTCATCTCTACAACTTTTACATTCATGCACTTGATTCAATTGTTCAGCTGTTTGAATCATCATTCCGCATTAAAAATCATGTTATTACACGAGACAACAATAGATACTGAGAACCTTCCTAGCTGGTAACTCGACTGGAAGTTTGCTTCAAAGCTGTAAAACCTTTCGAAATAATTTTCAAACAAAAATTAGCAAAGGAGTTCATTCACCCCCCTCTGAACTCCCGAGCTAGCTTTTCGATCCTAACAAGTGGTATCTGAGCAGGTATCTCAGTTCCTGAACAATTTATTAATTCTTACTTATTAAATATGTCGATTTCTCACAATAAAATTCATATGTTCTCTAAGAAGGAATACGATGTTTGGAAGATCCGGATGCAGGCGCACCTAGCAGCACAAGATGATGACATGTGGTTTGTGATCACCAACGGACCAGCAAATACTAAAAGTAAACACTGGTGTGGCAATAGCTGATGGTGCACCCCAATGGATTGAGAAACCCAGACAGGAGTGGACCTCGGAAGATAAAAAGAAGGCAAATCTGTATAATGTTGCGAAGGATATACTATACAAGACGCTAGACAACAATAAGTTTAGCAAAATCCAGACTTGCAAAACCGCTAAGGAGATCTGGGAAAAGTTGAACCAGATATGCGAAGGGAATGAAGAAATGAAGGAAAACAAACTGACAGTGGCCTTACAAAAGTTCGAGCTAATGAAGATGAAACCAGAAGAGACCATGGTCGAATTTGATGAAAGGTTTAGTTCTCTGGTGATTGAGCTGACCAGACTAAACAAGACATATAGCAACAGAGAGATGGCCCTAAAGGTGATGCGAACACTTCCCAAGGAATGAGACGTGAAAACAATGGCCATGCGAGAGTCAACAGACTTAAATAAAATAGAGATGCATGACTTGTTTACCAACCTGAAGGCATACGAGTTCGAACACCTGGTTATCCTTCTTAGACTGCTTATTTCTTTTCTGTGTCACAGACTCTTCTATTTACACACTCTGTAGTATTGAGCGATTGTTGTAAATCATAAACAGAGAGTGTCAAAGTGCTAGAGTAGCACAACCAGCTTAGAGCTGAGACTGTTGTATTACGAACCAGATTGCAGGTCTTCGTTGATTGTCAGACACACAGCTTGCGAGCATAGTGTGCAGTGTAGGAGTTCTCGTGGCTACTGGTTGCGGGAGTGGGTTTGTACAAAGGTTTGTATAAATCAAAGTCTTCTAGTATAAACATTCCCATCGAGGAAGAAAGGGAGACGTAGGAGAATTTTCTTCGAACTTTCAGAAACAAATCTCTCGTCTCTAAAAATTTTACATTCACGCACTTGATTAAATTGTTCAGCTGTTTGAATCGTGTTCATTCCGCATAAAAATCATTTTATTACACGAGACAACAGTAGACACTGAGAACATTCCTAGCTGGTAACTCGGCTAGAAGTTTGCTTCAAAGCTGTAAAACCTTTTGAAATAATTTTCAAACAAAAATTATCAAAAGAGTTTATTAGGATCGAAAATCTGGCTTGGGAGTTCAGGGGGGGTGAATGAACTCCTTTACTAATTTTTATTTGGAAAATTTTTACAGCATGCAGCTAAATTCCAGCCGAGTAACCAGCTAGGAAGATTCTCAGTGACTACTGATGTCTTCGTGTAATAAAAGAATTTTTATGCGGAATGAACACGATTCAATCAGTGAACAATTTAATCAAATGCGTAATGTGAAAGTTGTAGAGACGAAAGAATTGTTTCTGGAAGTTCGGAGCAAATTCTCCTACGTCTCCCCTTCTTCCTCGATGGGAAGGTTTATACTAGAAGACTTTGATTTATACACAAACCCACTCCCACAGCCAGCAGCCACGAGAACTCCTATCAAGCACCAACGAAATACAGACCCACGATCTGGTTCGCAATACAACAATCTCAGCTTCTAAGCTGGTCGTGCTAAACTAGCACCTCTGCACTCTCTGTTCTTGTTTTACATTAATGATCGCTCAATACTACAGAGTGTGTGAACAAAAGAGTTTGTGACACAGAAATAGAAATAAACAATCTGTGCGTGTGTCACTTGTATAAGTTGGTTCAAGATGAACTCTGCTTCTGTGAAGAACTAGTTATCTTGTATGTTCAATAGTCTCATTGCATCTCGTCACGTCTTTCACAGCTGCTTTACTCTTCTATATATACTCTTTGGATGCAACGATAATAAATGTTACCAGTAGATACGTTGCATGCATCCAAATTTAATTTCCTGCGATACTTTAAATGCTTGTACGGTGAAAGTACTGCTTCATTAAATGTATTGCCCTTTTTAGCAACTCTTCACCGTCTTCAGTTTGTACCGTATTTCTGCGTTTCTGGTTTTAGCTTAGAGTAGTTCTATCGACTACAAATCACTGCAGAGATGTAATGAAACATACTAAACCTCTAGAATTTTTTTTTTTGAAAGCCGACGTGGAATATACATATAATGAAAGCTATACATAAAACCATAACTTAAGCATTAAAATAACGTCTCCACATTCGATAAAACGACTGCAAAATTCCTTAATCCACGTCTCACAAGCTAATCATAAAAATCAGAGTATTCAAAAACTGTTTGCGGAAAAACTGAACATGTTTAAAATCAAATAACATGAAATAACTAAGCGGTCACGGGGTAACAGCCGCTGCGGAGCATCAGACGTCCTCACCGCCGGTTGGAGTATCATCAACATTATCATGCTCACCTGCACCATATAAACCTAGTGAGCCTAAAGGCCCATCATGCTATATCCGCTAATAACAAGGTACATATAATAAAACCACATACAAGCACATAAGTGTATAAACATAATTTTCATGACATGCGTGCATTAAAAGACCTTAAACGTTAAATCATACTGTAATCGTACATAAATCATCATAACATATATGTTAAGGCATAGCATAATACATAACATAACTTAAAAGAACATGCGAGTCGTATCCATGAAGTGAGAGCCGTTAAATTCGATTGATCAATATATAAACCAACGTACGTAACATTCTTTAAACTTTCATGATGCATGCGTTTCATAAAAATCATGCGACTTAAAATCTTGGCCCATCAATATATATTTAATTTCCTTAAAACATTTCATACTTAAATACATAACGTAATACATAAATAATTAAATATATATTCATGGGCCTATGCATTATTTTTTTTTTTCCTCGGCCCGATCAAGGACTGGCTCAAGTGACTGGCCCGCTAACTCTAAGCCCAAAGCCTCCACTAGACTTAAAATAAATTCTAGGTCCAACTCAAAATGGCCCAACAACTAAGGATGACCCTCTTTAAAATCGATTAAAGGGCTCGGCCCAATATCGTTAAAAACAGACTTAAAATTCATTAAAGTAATTATCGGCCCAAAATCCATTAATTGGGTAAAAATCCTAATTTAATAAAAATTCCAGCAACTTAAAAGAATAGAATTTGACTAAAAATCGTTGACCCAAATATAATTTTGACTCGAACTAATTTTTTAACTTAAAAGTTGACTTGACCCGGTAAAAACGACCCGGACTTTAAAAATAAAATAACCCGGCCCAAAAATAAAATAACTCGGACCAAACTTAAAATATTGACTCGACACTTAAACCACTCAACCCGACCCGATTGAACCGACCCATCGGCCCAACCGAACCGGCCCAAACCAAACACTCAACCCTAAACCTAAAATACACTCTCCTCCACAAGCTGCCGCCGCGACCAGTCTCCGGTTGTTACCTTCGTTCTCCATTCTCCGGCCACCAATGCCGGAGCCCTTCCGACTGGACCACCCCCAGGTCCAGGCGGTTCTAACGTGACCGACCTTGCCTCAAACCGTGACCTAACCAGGGAGATATGGTCGCTACAAGTGGACGCACCAGCCATACTGCACCATCGCGACCACCTGCTGGTTTTTGCGTTTGTTCTCCCTTCTCCTGCCACCTCTGCCGGAGCCCTTCCGTATGGACCACCCCCAGGTCCAGGCGGTTCTAACGAGACCAACCACAGCCCCAACCGAGCTCGCACGAAGGAGAACGAACGCTGGGAAGGAGACGCACGCGACATGCACAAACACACTCTGCGCGGTGTGCGACATCAAGCCATTGGTTCGACCACAATTCCACCACTTAGAACCACGACAAGCCACTCCTAGGACCAACATGAACCACTTAACCATGAGCCAAGACCCCTCAAGCAGCCCATGAACCGAAGCCATGCAAAAAGGATCAAAACCGTGAGGTGCACATATGAGTACATGCATGATCATGAACATAAACCTTGAGATCTGAAACATTCACATAAAATTCATGCATAATCTTTGTAAAAACAGTATATTATGATTTATATGGTGAGAAAAGAAAGAATATAACAGACTACCTCCACATCAGACAACGAAGGTCTTGCTGAATTTCCTGGAGCAGTAATACTGGCCAAGAACGCCTGACATCCATGCTCCACCAGCTTCCTGGCCTGCAAGAAGGATATGAGTCTAGGCTTCCGCGGTCTCCTAGCTGCCTTAAATAAGAAGGCCTCCTGCCCTGGCGGTCTGATAGAAACTGTCCGCCTCTGAAAATCAATCACTGCTCCAAACTCTGTCAGCCAATCCATGCCTAGGATGAGATCAAATCCTGACATCGGCAATACCACTAGATCTGCTTGGACTGCATGATCCTGGAACATCATCGTCAACCCCTGAACCACACTGGTCATCGTCAACTCCTCTCCTGACGGAACCGTCACTGCGAGAGCCATACCCAAGCTCTCCGGCGTAATACCCATCCTCTGCGTGAACGCACTCGAAATAAACGAGTGAGTCTCCCCTGAGTCTAGTAGTGCAAGGGTAGTAACGCCAAGCACACGAATCTCGCTTGAAACCGAAACATCACACCGGCACGCGTTTACGGTCATACTAAATCCCAAAAGTAGTTTAGATACCTAAAACCGTTCTAGGTTCGCTAGTCCTATCCGTCAAAGTTCTCAAGGCAAGTTCTAGAAGATATAACAGTTCTACTTAGGTCCAACTCGGAAACTAACGAATCTAAAGTCCCAGAAATCCTTAGGTCCCTGCTTGCTGAACGTCACAGCGACGTCCTCCTCAAGCGACATCCCAGAATGCTCCGACTACCTCTATAGGGTCCTGTTGATCCCGGCTAGCATGCTCACGCTAGCCCTATCATAAGGCTTCAACTGCGGAGGTGAGGAGGAGGCAAGTCATCATCCTGCTGCTGCTCTCTGTTGCGATGGGGTGGCATTGTTCTGGTACGCCAAAGCCTTATAACGTAAATCTAAGTGCATGACCAGGCGTCTAACCTTTAAAATCTAAGGTAGAACTAAGGCAAAGATAAACATGCAGCATGCAACATATACATAAATAAAAAAAAATAAAACTCACAGACTGGCAGTGCGACTTCCGAGCTCCACGCAGCAGGCTAGTCCCCCACCAGAACCACCGCTCTGATACCAAGTTGAAACATACTAAACCTCAAAATTTTTTTTTTTTTGAAAGTAGACGTGGAATAACGTTAAATAAAAGCTATAAATAATAAAACATAACTTCAGCATTAAAATAACATCTCAACGATCGTTAAAACAACTGCCAAAAAAATCTTCAATCCACGTCTCATAAGCTAGCATAAAAATCAGAGTATTCAAAAACTGTTTGCGGAAAAACTGAACATGTTTAAAAGCAAATAACATGAAATAACTAAGCGGTCACGGGGTAACAGCCGCAGCGGAGCATCAGACGTCCTCACCGCCGGTCGGAGTAATATCATCAACATTATCATGCTCACCTGCACCATATAAACCTAGTGAGCCTAAAGGCCCAGCATGCTATATCCGCTAATAACAAGGTACATACAATAAAACCACATACAGGCACATAAGTATATGAATATAATTTTGTAGTCGTACATAAATCATCATAACATATATGTTAAGGCACAGCATAATACATAACATAACTTAAAAGAACATGCGAGTCGTATCCATGAAGTGAGAGCCGTTAAATTCGATTGATCAATCTATAAACCAACGTACGTGGCGGTGTGGTTCACCCGACCTTACCTCGGGATCCCTATATGTCACACCTCTATGCTTGCCACTTCACCATGTCGTGATCACATGGATCCATAAGCTCATAATCGTTATACATTAACAGGGGATCCCCGGGCCCGGATACCCGGCTAACTCCCATCGTTACTTTGCCCCACAACACTTCAATTTCTCAAAATATTTTTATTCATGCCTTAACATTCTTTAAACTTTCATGATGCATGCGTTTCATAAAAATCATGCGACTTAAAATCTTGGCCCATCAATATATATTTAATTTCCTTAAAACATTTCATACTTATAAATTCATAAATAATTAAATATATATTCATGGGCCTATGCATTATTTTTTTCCTCGGCCCGATCAAGGACTGGCTCAAGTGACTGGCCCGCTAACTCTAAGCCCAAAGCCTCAACTAGACTTAAAATAAATTCTAGGTCCAACTCAAAATGGCCCAACAACTAAGGATGACCCTCTTTAAAATCGATTAAAGGGCTCGGCCCAATATCGTTAAAAACAGCCTTAAAATTCATTAAAGTCATTATCGGCCCACAATCCATTAATTTGGTAAAAATCCTAATTTAATAAAATTCCAGCAACTTAAAAGAATAGAATTTGACTAAAAATCGTTGACCCAAAAATAATTTTGACTCGAACTAATTTTTTTAACTTAAAAGTTGACTTGACCCGGTAAAAACGACCCGGACTTTAAAAATAAAATAACCCGGCCCAAAAATAAAATAACTCGGACCAAACTTAAAATATTGACTCGACACTTAAACCACTCAACCCGACCCGATTGAACCGACCCATCGGCCCAACCGAACCGGCCCAAACCAAACACTCAACCCTAAACCTAAAATACACTCTCCTTCACAAGATGCCGCCGCGACCAGTCTCCGGTTGTTACCTTCGTTCTCCATTCTCCGGCCACAAATGCCGGAGCCCTTCCGACTGGACCAACCCCAGGTCCAGGCGGTTCTAACGTGACCGACCTTGCCTCAAACCGTGACCTAACCAGGGAGATATGGTCGCTACAAGTGGACGCACCAGCCATACTGCACCGTCGCGACCACCTGATGGTTTTTGCATTCGTTCTCCCTTCTCCTGCCACCTCTGCCGGAGCCCTTCCGTATGGACCACCCCCAGGTCCAGGCGGTTCTAACGAGACCAACCACAGCCCCAACCGATCTCGCACGAAGGAGAACGAACGCTGGGAAGGAGACGCACGCGACACGCACAAACACACTCTGCGCGGTGTGCGACATCAAGCCATTGGTTCGACCACAATTCCACCACTTCAAACCACGACAAGCCACTCACCATGAACCACTTAACCATGCGCCAAGACCCCTCAAGCAGCACATGAAACGCCTGATTACGAACAACTGAATCAACTCTGGACGTCTCCATCGCTAATTCAACTGCTGATCCAAGAACATCAAACCAACTGCTGAACATTTATAATGTGAAACATCTGCTGGACATATTCTTCGACCTGAAATCTGCGCACTTAGAATAGAATTGTTAGAATAACAACAACAGGTTTTGTGTAATTCAAAACTTAATCAGGATCTGTAAAAACAGATCCAACAATAAAAGTCATAAAAATGGCCCGTATAGGCGAAAAACGGGTCCTCCTCGGTAACCGTGCATAAAATCTCATTTTCTTGGAGATTGTGCATAAAATAAAAATATTTTGCTTTAAAATATGTCTAAGTGCTAAAACATTAAAATATTTTCGATTTGGTCGACTCCGGACTCGTCCCCGCTTACCGGTCTCAAACCGTACCGTAAAGCGAAAAGCACACGTAGAGCATAAAATCATCACATAAACACATACATGACATGCAAATCATATAATCATAAGGTTTTCCTCATAGTCATGCATTCAATTCACGTAATTAGGATTTTTGGGCGTTACATGTAACGTGTCTTGTTTCAGACTTTTCATAGCTTTAAACATTCCAAAATTCAATTTGCTATGTCGTTCTATACTCAGCTGGTTTACGTTGTCCTGTACCAAGCTGGTTTTCCCATTATTCTGAAAACTGATATGGTACCTTCATTGTCTTAACATTCAGCTGGTACAATATCCTGAGCTGGTTCCTGTAAATCCCAGTGTCCAGCTGGTCTATACTAATACATCACTTCTTAAGGTTCTGACCAGCTTTGACCAAACGCGCTGAGCTGGTCTTTTCCTTGACCAGCTTGAACCTGATCCGATCTGGTTTTTACGTTCAACGTAGTAGGCTTCATCCAGATCTTGTCACATTGGTTCGATTATTCTATTTTATAGATTTCATTTCTTGTCTATTTTTCATCACCAAAACTTCTGAAAAATTATCCTAACAATTTCCCTCTTTTTTGTGATGACAAAACTCTGTTTGTAAAGAGAGATTCTTATAAATCGTTAACCAAAA
This sequence comes from Dorcoceras hygrometricum, assembly GCA_001598015.1. Classification (NCBI taxonomy): domain Eukaryota; kingdom Viridiplantae; phylum Streptophyta; class Magnoliopsida; order Lamiales; family Gesneriaceae; genus Dorcoceras; species Dorcoceras hygrometricum. The sequence goes on from KV013959.1 coordinate 233,973, forward strand.
TTCAATGAGGAGTGTGACTAATAAAGGTCAAAGATTAACATCACTAGTTCAGAAAATAAAGACACCCTTGCTTCAAAACCACTTGTTGTATCTATATCTGTTGCTAGGGCACTCGGATCATTACTTCCTGGGCTTGAACCTCTTCCACCTCTTGAACTTGGTCCTCCTCTACCTCCTCTCGGGCTAGGTCCTCTACCCCCTCTCGGGCTAGGTCCTCTACCCCGTATACTACTCTGCCCGCCGCTCGATCCTTCTTCTTCTGGTCTGTTTAATCCCTCCCCTGGTCTACTTTGTCTCCTTCACCCTTTTTGTCATTACCAATCCGCTTGTGGTGCTCAATCAGTTCAGAAAGTTGCAATTTAACCATATCAAGGTCAATGGTAAACTGTTTTTGCTGCCCAGCCGATTGATAAATAAGAATGGTTTCTAAAGCAGTTTGGGAAGATTTAACAGTGCTAGCCAACATATCTACCTTCTCATAAATTATGCCCTTGTGGCGCCCGAAGTCTAGCTTTAAAAATGTTTGAGTATCCAACAGCCACTCAATGTGGAAATTCATAGAGCGAAGCTTAAACTCCATAGATCGCATCTTAGAGTCTGTAGAGAGCGTCCTTGAATCCACAGAGGTCAGCTTAGACTCCATATAAATCATCCTCGAATCAATTGAAGCAACAACTTTGTCTACTTCATCGAGCTTGGAATTGGCTTGAGGGCTGTCGGGGGGCTGGAGATAAACATCCATTGAGAACCGGCGTGGGAAGATTCTGAGATTTCGAAGAAGGATAATCGGGTGTCCTCTTCACTGTCTGGAGTAAATGTAACCATGCGGAGATTTGATGGAGAGGGACTCTGATGATCCGGACCATGCTCGTCAAAGGTAGATAGAGTTTCTGGATTATTTGCAGTATCCACAATAATTACAGGTTGGTTCTCAAATGGATTGGGACTGCCACCCGATCCCTGTTGTTCTTGTTGCGCATCCAAATAATTGTGTTCACAATGAGCCTGGTGTTCATCCTCCATAGCCTGATGCTCGTCTGCTTGATCTTGGGGCTCATTCTCGTGAGCCTGATGCTCTTGAGATTTCAAGGCCTCACTGTCTTGTTGTACAGTCAGCTGGATTGATGCGTGGTCTGCTTCTGTTCTTGTTCGGCCTGACTGGAGAACTCCAATGCAAGAACCGGTGGTTGATTGAATACCAATCCTACAAAGGTTGCTTCTGGATCCATAATTGGTAGACCGACGAGTGCACGCTTGAGTCCTGTGCAGTGTGGCTATCTCTTTTAAATCCTTGTTCAGACGCCGAATACACAGATGATCATGATTCAGGATGGAAAATCAAGCTTGAAGTTAGCTAGATGCTCATCATATAACTTATCAACTTCCAGCTCGTAGAGATTGTACAAAATGAGCGAACGTCGCTCAAATAGTTCAGAAACTTTCTCTGTCTCTCCCCATAAACAACTGCTCTTCAATTTTGATCAAATGTTCAAAAGATGAGATATTGATACGTACCTCTTTGCGAAAGTGCAGCCATTCATCAAAGATTTTCGTCTGTGCAGAGACATTGTCCCAAGCGGATCTTAGCACCAATTGGCAATGCTCTTCAACAGGGTGGAGCCTGGCTACAACCTCCATCGTCTTTTTCTATTTATATATTGGAGCAATCTTAGGCAAAACTGAGTTGTCCAGTTGATTTAGTGAAATCGTATAGCTGCGAAAAGTCCTAGCCCAGTATAGGAGATATTCGGTTGAGCCTGTTGCCCTGGACCCGAGCGTACTACAATGGCCTTCTCAGTGTTGTTGGTCTCTTTCTCAAAACTATTCGCAGTTGTGTTCTGGTTCATTCTGAGCACCACTTGATTCATAATCATTTAGATTCACAGGATCTAACTGGGTCTCACACCCCTGATTTTCATTGTGATAATCACCACCCATATGGGCATCTTGTTCGCGGTCTGCTCGCTCATGCTCTCCTGAGCCAGTAGCTAGGTTTTATTTAGCAGAGGTCCTCTCACCTTCAACGGGGACGGTTGGGATTGAACCATGTTGTGAATCAACTATTTCACCAGTTGACCTCTGTTGTGTTTGAGGTCTTTGAGTCCTCTTTCTTCGCACAAGATGCGTGATTGGTAAAGAAATATTAGACGCAGGATCAAAGGATTCATCTCTCTGCTTCCTCTTCGTACCCCCTTGTTTCCTTTTATCTCCCTGTGGACACGAATCCAAGTCTAATTACGACGAGGAATCCGTTGGAGTGTTTTGCTCCTAGCCTCCACAGGTTGATTTGGTACCTTCCGCTTATTCTTTCTTGGTTCTTCTGCTGTTGTCAATTTCTTATTATTCGTAGCTTTTGCTCTCTCTACTGGTTGTGCTCCTTGTGATACGTCACCCTTGGTGTTGCTTGCGGTATCCTCATTGTGCTTACTAGACTCACCCGCTGGTTTAATCTCCAAGTTTTTCTTAATATAAGTCTGTACCGACTTACTTGTTAACACCTTTTGTGGATGCAATTTTACCGATTCCCCAAGATTTTACTTCACAATATTCTGTAGCAATACACTGATCTGAATGGCAAAGCCCTGCGATTGACGTTTAGGAGAATTCACCATATTCAAAATAACATGAAATAGAATTTGAGCCCAGTTGACTTTCAGCCCGGCAGAAATTGCTATCATCGTGTCAAGTTTTTCACTGGTAACCTGATTGAACTATCCAGCTTTTGCGCATAGCGCCTTGGCTACAACATCGTGCAGCAAACGGAATTCAATCTTCATTTCCTTTTCTTGTTGGGTGCTTGAACGGCTCATCAGACCCAGAGAACTGAATTCGCATTTCAGTCACAGTCTCATTTCGAATATTCAGAAAACTTGTCAACCCCTCAAAAGGTAGCCCAAAAACCTCAATAAACATATCCTTGGTGATTTCCATTTTTCGAGTATCCACAAGACTAACAATTGTCCCTGCAGTAACTTTTGCATTAGTGAAAAATTCAATTACATCCTCATAAACTGAATTGGATGTATCCAGAAACCCTTTGAGCCCTGAATCCTCCAATGATTTAAACATTTTGGCCATTCCACTGTGCTCCATGGTAAGCACAGAGTCAAAGTTCACCTGCATAGCATTGATGAAGAGAGAGGACGTCATTTTCGATAGTAATAGAGTTAGGAATTGAATATGAATGCAGGAAACTGCAAGAGAGTGCAGTAAATTTGCGTGCAATGTTAAGGTAGCACGAAATTTTTGAATGCATACTGTGAAAAGCTAAAGTAACTTGTTTATGTATGATCGAGAAGAGAGAGAGGTTTTTACTGGACACATGTCATCAATTTGTTTAAAAGACTTTTGAAATCATAGAAGGATGACGGTCCGATTTAAAATGAATTTTAAACGCTATCTCAATCTCAACCGTTCGATTTTATTTACCAGCACAGGAACAAATAAGGCAACCCCCTAGATAACATCACACTGTATGTGTCTCAAGCTGGTCCAGATTGCGTGCCAGCTCGAATACAACCAGCGGACAATGTATTTGTCTGTTTGACTCATATTTTCCCTCTGAATTGATATATGAAGAACAGAATCATGATATATCAAGGAAACCTAAGATATTTCCAAAATAAGAGAACTTAGCGTCCAACACAGGCTTGGTAAAGATATCAGCTACTTGCTGATCTGTTGGCACATGCTCTACTCGAACGTCCTTTTTAAGTACGTGGTTAGTTGATCCAAAGATTATGTCATCATCATAAATTGATGATGAGCTCGGGTGGATGAGTTTCATTCCACCGAAGATCTGGTCCGTATGAAGTAGACGGTTCGTGTTGTTCTCCTTGCATTTATGCTGGATTTTCTGAGGTATCATCATATGTTATAATATGTTCATCAGCTTCGACATGTTCTTCACCAGCTGGATCAAAATCTGGACCAGTTTGCTCTATGGCTTGAACATCAGCGTTGGTAATAGGCATATCCTGTGCATGTTGGTCATCATCTTGGCCTCTGTTTTTCTCGTCGTCACTCGACTCATCAAAATTGGTAGACAAAAGTGATCTTAGGTCCATTTCAGGATTTGATATCTGTGAGCAGCTCAACATCTCCAGTCATGTGCCGTGCGCATCCACTATCCAGTTACCAAGTTGAGTGCTCCAGTCTGGATTCTTGTTGTACCTGCAGTTACGTAAGGGGGAAATTTGGTACCCTTTGATTCATTTGGATCCAGGTTTGATTAGACCTTTCGGGACCCACACTTGGATAATTTTTATCCATTTACCAGTGTGTGTGTCAAAGTATTTGTGTACCCCGTGTGTGTTCTTTGATCTGGATGGGACTTGAGGAGTAGCATATGAGCATTCGATCTAAGCCTATGATATTGAGACATGTACTGTCTGTCCTTCTTCGAAGTTCGGGTGAGCTGGCCTTGTGTTGTACCACCAGATTTGGGTTTATCCCACCTCTGTTTTATTCTTTTGTTTAACCAGCTATCCCGAGACTTTTCAGGAGCTGAGTATCCCAGCCCGCAATGTCTGCTCTTCCAGATCGGAGGCTTTGATATCATATCATCATCAGATTGCGCCTCTGTGGGCTGTTTTGTGCTAGATTTTACAAAGTTCATCGTTTTAAATTTCGTCTTTCTAGCCTTGAAATGCTGCCAATTTATACTGTACTGCCTTCATCGCTATTGTAGCCCACTCCGGTTCTATCACCAGATGGTTTTGTAGTTCCATGCAGTTTGTGTAGTGATGCAGAAAACCTGGTCCAGGAGCTTACTATACCAGCCAGTCGCTGGTTCTCATAGAGCATCTCATCCGTTCTGCTTCTCAATTCGGCATTCTCAGTTTCAAGCTTACTTAGAACAGCTTGCATATTGCTTGAAATAACTAGCTCAGCGCTCGTTGCACAGCTTTTTTTCAGCTTTAACTTCCTCGAATGTATGAGAAAGCTTTTTGTATTCGAGGACCATTTCATTAAGAGAATTAACAAGGTCCTCTCGTATAAATTCAAGATTAGAGAAATCGAATACCTCCTCAGTGTCATCGGCCATGAGACTCTGTACTTCGTCTTCACTCTCACTTGATGAAGATGTCGCAGAACTGGATTCTTCTAAATCTGAATCGGCCCAGGCACTTTTTGTCACGCCCCTAACCCGTAGCGTGGAACACCGGAGTTGTACAATGAAAATCAAATCATAATACAACAAGCCTCGTAGTATAATATAAACCAAAACTAGTCTTTTTTCATAAAATAAACCATAAATGACTTGTTTTGTCCATGCATCGCTAAAGTTGCAGAAATCTAATAAACATGCGGAAGCGTTTTACAATCAAGATAACGAATTTATTACATAAATCTTGAAACATATTCCTCTTCACCATCCCCAGAACATATTTTGCTCGTCCTCTTCAAAATTTTCTTCGCCTTTATCTAGGGAGAGAGAGGGGGATGAGTGTTTGGGGAAACACTCAGCAAGTAGGGGACGATCGGCATATGATATATACAAGAATAGATTTTTCAAAACATCATAAATATCAAGACAAGGCATAACATACATATAGCTCTGATACTATTTTCCATGTTTTACTGATCAGTCCCTAATTTTTACTCCTCTAAGGGGGCGATGCCATATAACGGTTTTATACCCATCGAGTAGGGGCCATATAACGGTTTTATACCCACCGTGTAGGGGCCATATAACGGTTTTATACCCACCGTGTAGGGACCATTCATGTTCAAGAATTCTTATCCCATATCCAATTTGAATCATAACAGTGTTTGTAATATTTTCTTATGAAAGATACAGATCAAAGAAACTTGCACGATCGGATCTTTTAAAAACATATACTTAGATTTTTAAAGCAAAGCCTACTTACAGTTGTCAGATGGGTGGGCAAGAATGATCCTCGAAGCACTCTCTCTTGAATCTCAGCAGCGTATCTCTCTAGACTTCTATAGACTACACTGAAGAGTTTGGAGTAGTATTTTGGTTGTGTGATTTTCTGAATGGTTGAAGGCCTATTTATAGGTGCATGGGTGAGTTGAGATGAGCTTGATATCTTCATCTTTAAGATTTGATTTCAAGATAGATTACAATCTTAGATTTGATTTGATCTGATAGATCACAATCACAATTCCATTCATATCTCAAATCTTATCTTGATCTTATCTTTCAAAATATACATCTTGATATACATACGAGTTTCAAATCCATATATCTTGATAGGTCAAAATCTATCCTACACAACTTTAAAAATATACAGAATCTAAAATCGTGGGATTTATATTCCTCCCACCTTATTGGGAGTTTCATCCTCGAAACTCGAGTTAACTCTGTCTTCAAAGAGGTAAGGGTAATGCTCCGGCATCTTTTCTTCCAATTCCCAAGTGGCTTCTCTCTCGATATGATTTGACCATTGAACCTTGACATATGGGATTATTCTTCTCCTTAAGACTTGGTCCTTGGTATCCACGATACGAATAGGGACTTCTTCATACGTTAATTTCTCATTATCCTCCTTATCTTGACTATTTGCCTCGGCCAGCTGGGCGGTATAACGATCGATGTCTTTATAGAGGCTCTTTTCTCTATCCTGGCACAACCTCCAGCTATTTCGTAGCCCACAATTGTCCTTCATCACGAGCTCCAACTCTTGATTCATGCTGGCGGCTCTCTTGTCTAATTTTTCCCTTATGATCGCAGAAACACGTCTTTCGGTCGCTAGCTGGGCCCTAAGACGGCGAATCATGCGGCTTTGGTTGTCGATGGCAATTTGTTTCATGCGAATGGCAGCCGCAGCGCGAGTACGAGGGGCAAAGGGAGCCATTTCCTGAACAAGAAAAGGCTTAAAGAGGTTGTAATGTCACTCCAGGATGAACTATTTATTTATTATATCATTTATTATTATTGTTTTTATTTCTAATGCGATGTCTTTGTCAAATCCTCAAAGTCACGATCTTCCATCCGGATTATGAACCTGGCGGCTCTGATACCACTTTAATGTCACGCTCCTAACCCGGAGTGTGGAACACCGACGTTGTATAATGAAAATCAAATCATAATACAACAAGCCTCATAGTACAGTATAAACCAAAACCGGTCTTTTTTCATAAAATAAACCATAAATGACTTGTTTTGTCCATGCATCGCTAAAGTTGCAGAAATATAATAAACATGCGGAAGCGTTTTACAATCAAGATAACTAATTTATTACATAAATCTTGAAACATATTCCTCTTCACCAGCCCCAGAACATATTTTGCTCGTCCTCTTCAACCTTTTCTTCGCCTTTATCTAGGGAGAGATAGAGGGGGATGAGTGTTTGGGGAAACACTCAGCAAGTAGGGGACGATCGGCATATGATATATACAAGAATAGATTTTTCAAAACATCATAAATATCAAGACAAGGCATAACATACATATAGCACTGATACTTCATCTTATTTTCCATGATTTACTGATCAGTCCCTAATTTTTACTCCTCCAATGGGGCGAGGCCATATAACGGTTTTATACCCACCGTGTAGGGGCCATTCATGTTCAAGAATTCTTATCCCATATCCAATTTGAATCATAACAGTGCTTGTAATATTATCTTATGAAAGATACATATCAAAGAAACTTGCACGATCGGATCTTTTAAAAACATATACTTAGATTTTCAAAGCAAAGCCTACTTACAGTTGTCAGATGGGTGGGCAAGAATTATCCTCGAAGCACTCTCTCTCGAATCTCAGCAGCGTATCTCTCTAGACTTCTATAGATTACACTCAAGAGTTTGGAGTAGTATTTTGGTTGTGTGATTTTCTGAATGGTTGAAGGCCTATTTATAGGTGCATGGGTGAGTTGAGATGAGCTTGATATCTTCATCTTTAAGATTTGATTTCAAGATAGATTGCAATTTTAGATTTGATAGATCACAATCACAATCCCATTCATATCTCAAATCTTTTATCTTGATATTATCTTTCAAAATATACATCTTGATATACATACGAGCATCAAATCCATATATCTTGATAGATCCAAATCTATCCTACACAACTTTAAAAATATACAGAATCTAAAATCGTGGGATTTAAACTTTTGTTCTCTTCAGCCACCATGGCTTTCTCCTTTCTCCCTTTTCGATAGACCTTTTCTCCTTTTTTTCTTTATTGGCACTGTGGTCTGGTCGCTTCTTGTCATCACTTCTTGGCTTCATGCAATCAATCATGAAGTGATCAGGCCTGCCACAATTATAACATTTTCCGTCAGAAGGAGTGTTGAAATTTTTCTTGGGATAATTAAAAGATAAGGGTTGAGTATTCTGCTTCCGCTTGAATTTTCTGAATTTTCTTATGAATAAGGCCATCACATCCTTGCTCATTTCTTCTGCTGATCTGCTACTGGTGGACATGGGCCTTGTTCTGGTACTGTGGCGGCGAGAGCTCCGGTTGGTTGATATGTAGATGGCTCAGCTTCTGCTCTCGTTTCTAGTTCAAACTCGTATGCCTTTAGATTGGCAAACAAGTCATGCAGCTCCATCTTGATTAAGTCTTTCGACTCCTGCATGGCCATAGTTTTCACATCCCACTCCTTGGGAAGTGCTTGCATCACTTTCAGGGCTAGCTCCCTGTTGCTGTTGGTCTTGTTTAGTCTGGTCAGTTCAATCACCAGGGAACTGAACCTTTCATCAAACTCTGTCATAGTCTCATCAGTTTTCATCTTTATCAGCTCGAATTTTTGTAAGGCCACGGTCAGCTTGTTCTCCTTTGTTTCTTCATTTCCTTCGCATATCTGGGTCAACTTCTCCCTGATTTCCTTTGCAGTTGTGCAGGTCTGTATCTTGCTAAACATGTTATTGTCTAGCATCTTATAGAGTATATCCTTAGCGACATTGTCCAGTTTTGCCTTCTTTTTATCTTCGGGGGTCCACTCTGGTCTGGGTTTCTCGATCCATTGGGGTGCACCATCAGCTATTGCCACAACAGTATTTACTTTTAGTATTTGCATAGGTCCGTTGGTAATCACGAACCACATGTCGTCATCTTATGCTGCTAGGTGCGCCTGCATCCGGATCTTCCAAACATCGTATTCCTCCTTAGAGAACATAGGAATTTTAGTGTGAGAAATCGACATTTTTAATAAATAACAATGAATAAATTGTTCAGGCACTGAGAAACCTGCTCTGATACTACTTGTTAGGATCAAAAATCAAGCTTGGGAGTTCTAGAGGGAGGGTGAATGAAATACTTTACTAATTTTGATTTGGAAACATTTTACAGCGTGCAGCTAACTTCAAGCCGAATAACCAGCTAGGAAGATTCTCAGTGACTACTGATGTCTTCGTGTAATAAATGAATTTTATGCGGAATGAACACGATTCAATCAACGAACAATTTAATCAAATGCGTAAATGTGAAAGTTGTAGAACGGAAGAATTGTTTCTGGAAGTTCGGAGCAAATTCTCCTACGTCTTCCCTTCTTCCTCGATGGGAAGGTTTATACTAGAATACTTTGATTTATACAACCCTTTGTACAAATCCACTCCCACAACCAGCAACCACGAGAACTCCTAGAAAACACCAACAAAACACAGACCCGCGATCTGGTTCGTAATACAATAATCTCAGCTTCTAAGCTGGTCGTGCTAAACTAGCACCTCTGCACTCTCTGTTCTTGTTTCACAACAATGATCACTCAATACTACAGAGTGTGTGAATAGAAGAGTTTGTGACACAGAAAGGGAAATAAACAATATGTGTGTGTGCCACTTGTATAAGCTGGTTCAAGATGAACTCTGCTTCTGTGAAGAACTGGTTATCTTGTATGTTCAATAGTCTCATTGTATCTCGTCGTGTCTTTCGCGGCTGCTTTACTCTTCTATATATACTCTTTGGATGAAACGGTAATAAATGTTATCAGTAGATACGTTGCATGCATACAAATTGAATTTCCTGCGACGCTTTAAATGCTTGTACGGTGAAAGTACATCTTCATTAAATGTATTGCCCTTTTTAGCAACTCTGCGACGTCTTCAGTTTGTACCATATCTCTGCGTATCTGGTTTTAGCTTAGAGTAGTTATATCGACTACAAATCACTGAAAAGATATAATGTGTCTTGTTTCAGACTGTTCATAGCTTTAAACATTCCAAAATTCAATTTGCTATGTCATTCTATACTCAGCTGGTTTACGTTGTCCTATACCAAGCTGGTTTTCCCGTTCTGTTTCTGAAAACTGAGCTGGTACCTGCATTGTCTTAGCGTTCAGCTGGTTCAATATCCTGAGCTGGTTCCTGTAAATCCCAGTGTCCAGTTTGTCTATACTAATCCATCACTTCTTAAGGTTCTGACCGGCTTTGACCAAACGCGCTGAGCTGGTCTTTTCTTTGACCAGCTTGAACCTGCTCCGATCTGGCTTCTACGTTCAACGTAGTAGGCTTCATCCAGATCTTGTCACTTTGGTTCGATTATTCTATTTTATAGATTTCATTTCTTGTCTATTTTTCATCACCAAAACTTCTGAAAATTTATCTAACAGAGTTCATCCAACCCCCCCCCCCCCTCTGAACTCCCGAGCTTGCTTTTCGATTCTAACAGATTTGTTAAGTTCTGTTTGTGTTCATACTTAATTTCAGTTTAGTTCATAAAATTATTATATTTGGTGTCATAGTTGGCTTTGGCAATGCTGCCTCCGATGCGTGAGGTGGCATGGGCGGGGTCGCTAGAGGTGGCAGCATGGTGATGTGGCATGGTTGGCTCAGTTGTCTCCGGTGCGTGAGGAGGAGACTGAAGAGACATGATCGATATCTTAAGTTAATAAGTCGTGTTTGTCATTTTCTACTAAAAATGTATAGTGATGTAATTGATGTTTGGTAGCAGAGGAAGCTCAGGTTGAGGAGGAGCGATTCGAGGAAACAATTAGAATTGATCCAGAACTTGCGGAATTTGTTGATCCTACTCTAGATCAGAGGTTGGAGATAGTAATTCAAAGGTCGTGGGTAAGAGTAGATATGGAGATTGGACATTTGGGTGTTTGTGAGAAAAAACATGGATTCATCATAGCATACCAGAAAATTTGGTTCCTTGAGATGGCCACTCCAGGGGCTTGGGTGTACACTGATGTAAGTGTATTTATTTTGCTAACATTTTTAGTCTATTAATTTTTTCTTACCTTAAACCTAAAAAATTTTGCTTTAAACCTCTTTTAGTGTGCTGATAAATGCTTACGGGGCCTCCTTGAGTTGCAGAAGGTCTACCCTACATATTTCATGCAGATGTTGTGCTGATGGATTCTAGTTTCTATCATCTTGTTACGTCTACCTTCGCTGAAGGTGAGAAGACCAATGTAGAGGGTTTGCTGATGTTGACGAGGGGAGAGTACTCATATTGGCCGACAACACCCTGGGATAAGGCATCTTTTATTTTGGTGTCTTATTACTTCAATGTACACTGGTGCTTGTGAAGACTGTGCCAAAGTAAAGAAGCTGACGATATTGGATTCAGATCGCAGGGTGGATTCCGATGGCAAGAGACATCTTGAGCTCATCAAGCCATTATCTCTTATGGTGCCTTATATTTTGATGGCAATGGGTGTTCAAACTGATGTAGTTACTTAGTGGAGCATTGTTCTACCAACTGAGTTCTCCAAGCAATCTCTTAGGTATAAATTGTTCAAACTTTTGTTTATCTATGCTTTTAGTTTAAATTTTTTTGTAATGTGTAAAATTTTTGTTGCAGTAGTGAGCGTAGAGTTTATACCATAGTAGTTGCAGTCTTTACACTAACCGGACGGAATGTGTATACTTTCTGAACGATAAATTGGTTGTAGTTTTTAGAAAATTTTATACTTGTAGTTTGTGGTCTCATACATTGATTTTGGATTAAGATTTCACATTTGTTATATATTTTACATATTTATCTTTTGCTTGTAATGAAAAGTGTGATGTTTTTATACCTTATTGTCTTGTCTAGTGTATGCTTCTGTATATGCTTATTGGATTGTGTAAGCTTCTTGTACAGTATGTTTTTTGGGTCGAGATTATGTTGTGTGGTAAAGGTGGATCGAGTTTCTGTTGTGTGGATGAAAATGGGTCGGGGTCTGTTGTGTTGTATAGGAAGATCAAGTTTCTATTGTGTGGTATGAAACTGAGTCGAGATTCTGTTGTGTAGTATGGGTGGTCGAGTTTATGTTGTGTGGTATGAAACTTGGTCGAGTTTTTTTGTAATGCCCAGAATCATTAAGAAGAAAATTAGGGGAGTAATTTCGACATTCAAGAATTTGATAAAGCTTGATTATGAGCTCGGATTTCTTCTGGAAGTGTTGGATGAATCAAGACCTGTGTATTGATT
>KV013960.1:29047-63591 GCA_001598015.1 Dorcoceras hygrometricum
AACTAAACAAGTTTAACAGTCTAATCTGGTTTATACATAACTTACTAAAAAAAAAAATTTTTTTTTAATCAGCAGAAGCATAAGAAGTTCAGCTGGTAGCGTAAACATGTTTCATTTACACAAATACCTCATGGTTCACAGCGGTTACAAGCTAAGTTCACTAGTACACGCTTATGTCATATATACAAAACCAGACTTGAGCAACCTAAAACCAATTGTCCAAACATCTAGACTATCAGCTGGTGTTTAGTCTTCCTGATGCTGATCCAGCGTCTACGTAATTATCTTTCGCTACCCGTGGTTGCTCCCCACTAGTTATTTCTTCCTGTTGTCATGCACACATACAAAACAAAACAACAGCCGGATAAACTCCGGTGAGAATCATCTCAGTATAATCAGCAGGTACGAATAATAACATTAAAATGCATAACAGTTCATCAACTGTAAAACAAATGCAATGTAATGAAAGGATTCTAGTTCTCTTCTTTGATCGCAGAATTGATTCCATTTCAGTTCGACGCCATCAAGATTCGTATCCGATCTTGACATGAATATTCATCTATCGAAACCATCTCCGGCTTCGAAAATCAGGCCAACTCAGTCCTGGGCATTAGAATCAATTCAATTCCCTTCAATATGCAAACTCATGCAAATATAAAAGATCCACTACCTGTGATGGATCGACACACACATAACTCAAGTTCTAAATCAAGAACAGTTCTAAATCAAGAACAGTAAACAAACATGTATGTGATTTCAGCGGAATACTCAAGAAATATCATTCTCGAGTAACCTAGTTCCTGACGCTTCTGTCAGATTATACCTTCGTTCCTCTGCTTTCAAAATACTTCAGTCAGTGTTCTTATGCTCTGTTCCTCACTTCTTGAGATACTCGCAAGATCACAAATCCGATAGCTGTAGTCAATACGTTCTCAGTATTTCGAATTCACTCTTATTTATAGACAACGATCTCTGTGTTTCTGCAGCATTTTCAACGTGTTCAATTCGAGTTCCACGTGTCATGCTGAGTATTCAAACAGGATATACTCCCACCACTTCGAAAGTGGATAACGATAAACATATTCCTAAACTGCTGTTGATCTTCCTCAGTTGCTGTTCGCATATCATTCTCTTGTTCTCAGCAGAAGCAAGAACCAGCTGTAGTAGAAACCAGTCGCAACATGAATCCAGCCGCAACACTTCGAAAATCAAAACGATGTCGTTATAACTAATTCCAACGACGTCGTTACATGTCATCAGCTGGTATCCCCTCTATTAAAAGAAACCAGCAGCTGGTCGCTCTCAAATTCCCCACGACTGATTCCGCTACTTTATTCAAACGGTGACGTATTACCATTCCTGTTCATAGATCAAACGACATCGCATTTTTCCCCCGACTGGTGAACCAGCAGATACACCAACTCATCGACTGGTCACTAATTTGTACAAAATGACATCGTATCGAGGTTCCTGTTCATAAGTCAAAACGCTGTCGCATTGTTCTTTCAACTGGAACCCCATTTCACATGCTCGCCTCGAGACGTCGTTACATGTCATCAGCTGGTATCCCCTCTATTAAAAGAAACCAGCAGCTGGTCGCTCTCAAATTCCCCACGACTGATTCCGCTACTTTATTCAAACGGTGACGTATTACCATTCCTGTTCATAGATCAAACGACATCGCATTTTTCCCCCGACTGGTGAACCAGCAGATACACCAACTCATCGACTGGTCACTAATTTGTACAAAATGACATCGTATCGAGGTTCCTGTTCATAAGTCAAAACGCTGTCGCATTGTTCTTTCAACTGGAACCCCATTTCACATGCTCGCCTCGACTGCTTCACGTTTATTACCAAAACGACGACATCGTACCTACGTCATCAATCAGTCGATACATCAATATACCAGCAGGTACATAAACCAGCAGGTGCGTAAGAAACTCTTGCTGCTGATTCCTTGTGCGTAACAGTAACCAACACGTGGCGTTTCCTTAGTGATCCTTGTATTCGCGCGTCTGCTTCCAACTGTAACCAATACTAACGCTTCAATTGAATTTCAAAATTCAACCAGTCGCGAGCTACATTAACCTGCTGCTGATTTTATCAAATCGCTTCGCCTGGTTACTTCGTCTGGTTCTCACACTTAGCGCGATTTAATGATACACAGTTCCTTAATCACCCAACACTTCCAGAAGAAATCCGAGCTCATAATCAAATTTCATCAATTCTTAAATGTCGAAATTACTAAACTAATCCTCTTCTTAATGATTCTGGGCATTACAATTTCGAACAGCTTTTTATCAAAGATTTTTCCCCGTTTCGTATAGGAAGGATAAAGGAGCGGAATTTGTAAACTTGAGACAAGGGCAGCTGAACATAGAGGAATACGTTGCCAAGTTCACAAGTTTACTGAAATTTGCGCCACATGTTGCTATGAGTGATGAAGCACAAGCAGATCAATTCATTAATGGATTGAATCCAGATGTATTTACCTTGGTAAATACTGGAAGACCAAATACTTTTGCTGATGCGTTGAACCGAGCAAAAGGAGCAGAAGCTGGATTGCTAAGGCAGCGAAGAGCACAATTTGTGCCAGCAGCAGCCAAAGCAGCACAAGAGAACTCACAGATTCCACCACCCCCTCGCTTTGATGCTGGAAGCAGCAGCAGTGGGAAAAAGAAAAATTTCTTTAAAGGAAAAGGAAAACAATTCAAACGTTCAGGTACCAGTAGCTCCTCCAGTTCAAGTGAATTCAAACAACTGGGAGCTGGACAAAAATCTGGTGATTACTGTACCAAGTGTGGAGGTAGACATGTTACAGAACAATGTAGAGGAGTGTCTGGCCTTTGCCGTATTTGCAATCAACCGGGATATTTCGCGAGAATATGTCCTCAACGTAATTCTGGGAATTCACAGAATTTGGAAGCAGCAAGAACAACTCCAATACCAGAAAGGCAAGCCTCCTCTATACATTCGTATCAACCTCAACATCCACAACAGAGTAGACAAGGAGGAAGCCAGACAGTGAGCCAACCTCCTAAACAACAAGCAAGAGTGTTTTCATTAACCGAGGAGCAAGCACAGGCAGCCCCAGATGATGTTATTGCAGGTAACTGCTACTTGTGCAAATTTCCAGCTTATGTATTAATTGATACTGGTGCATCACACACCTTTATCTCTGAGAATTTTGTTGTATCACATAAGTTATCTGCTGAACCCTTAGCTGAAATAGTATCGGTTTCTTCACCTCTGGGGAAGAGAATGTTATCAATCAAGGCTGTTAGAAATTGTGTGTCACAGTTTGAGGGTCACGCAATTGAAATTGATTGTGTTGTGCTCGGGTTATCTGATTTTGATTGTATTGTGGGCATAGATATGTTAACCAAGTATAGAGCAACAGTAGATTGTTTTCAGAAGATGGTTCGATTCAAACCAGAGAAAGCTGATGAAGGGAAATTCTATGGTAATGGCTCACGAGCCAGAATTCCTTTGGTCTCTGCTATTACCATGAATAATCTATTGCGGAAAGGAGCGAAGGGATTCCTGATTTATGCAATAGATACGAAGAAACAGAGCCCGAATCTGGTTGATATACCAGTGGTCTGCGATTTTGCTGATGTTTTTCCTGATGAGATCCCGGGATTACCTCCATATCGAGAGGTAGACTTCAGCATTGAATTGATGCCAGGTACACAACCAATATCAAAAGCACCATACCGAATGGCACCAATTGAGTTAAAGAATTGAAAGACCAGCTGGAGGATCTTCTTACCAAGGGATGTATTAGACCAAGTGTTTCTCCTTGGGGTGCTCCAATATTATTTGTGCGCAAGAAAGATGGATCAATGAGGCTATTTATTGATTACCGGCAACTGAATAAGGCAACGGTAAAGAATAAATATCCTTTGCCAAGAATAGATGATTTATTTGATTAGTTGCAGGGTTCGACAGTGTATTCAAAGATCGATTTGAGATCGGGATATCATCAATTGCGAGTAAGAGATGAAGACATATCAAAGACTGCCTTTCGAACAAGATACGGTCACTATGAGTTGGTGGTTATGCCATTTGGACTAACTAACGCACCAGCAGTGTTCATGAGCCTAATGAACCGAGTCTTCCAAAGATATCTTGATGATTTCGTGATTGTATTTATTGATGATATTCTTATCTATTCAAAAAATTTGAGTGATCATGCGAGTCATCTTCGAACAGTTTTGCAAACTTTGAGAGAAGATAAATTGTATGCTAAACTGTCGAAATGTGAATTCTGGTTACAAAAAGTAGTCTTTCTTGGGCATATTATCTCTGGAGATGGCATTTCAGTTGATCCCAGTAAAACAGAGGCAGTGAACAATTGGCCTAGACCAAAATCTGTGCCAGAAATTCGAAGTTTTATGGGTCTTGCAGGGTATTATCATCGGTTTATTCAGAATTTCTCGAGTATTGCAAAGCCTATAACTCAGTTGACACAAAAAAATGCACCCTTTGTTTGGTCAGAAGCATGTGAGAATTGTTGGGGATCCGGATCCGCCCCCCGGCGAGGCAGCGGAAGAACATAGAAATACAGCTGGGAGACGATCAATACGAAAAATTCAATAAAAATTATCGACATACATAGGGTGTTCAAAACCACTACCTTGCTGGCACTTGTTCCTGGCTCCAACCGTAGTTACAATAACGTAGGCTCTTCTCGGTAGATTGCGGTAGATATCTCCAATCCGGTCCACGACCAGAAATGATACTCCTTCGTCAGCCTGCACTAGAAGGACTGACGAGATCAGCACGAACGGATTCTCCTCGTCGAATTGGCCGGAAACAATTTTCCGGCGAAGACGGGCGGCGGCGGCGTATGTGGAGAGGAGGGGAGGCGGCTAATTTGTGCTTAGGGTTAGGTTAAGTTGTGTAATGTCATGTATACAATGAAGTTATTAAGTCTAATTAAATAGACTTAATGATGGACATGGACCGGCCCAACAGGCCCGGGTCCAATTGACGATATCCATCGCTGCGACTTCATCGTAACTCCGATCGCCGATCAGATCGGACCGATCGACTCAGTTTCCAAAACTGAATTTTATGATGTGAAAAACAATTTTTCAGATCATCTAACCCTAAATTGCAGAATGACCGTTTTGCCCCTCAACATCGGCAAATCACGATTTGACCTTTGTTGACTTTTAGGAAGTCGCACTTCCCGAAATCCTCTTCTAGTGCTCAACACATTGAGCTGAGTATCCGTGAGGGAATCTCGAATCCAGTACTTGTGTGACCCTCAATGGTTCAGGGATACAGCTAGCTGTGGGCCCACAACCATTGCGGTTCCGGAATCACAATTCCGGACTTGCCCATCGGACCATGGTAAAGCGTCTAGCAACATCGCCCCATGATCCCCTAGGTATCACTGATAGTGCCTGCAAGAACCAGTTGGTCGTGGTTAGCGTACAGTACGGTCCTTTCAATCCATATATCCGATCAGATCAACGACCATTGGTAAATCGAGAGTCGCTATAGATCCGATAGCTATGCATACATCTTGGAGATCAAAATAGTGACATCGGCATCGACTCCTACATGCATCGGGGTCTCACCCAATCCTGACGCCTTATGACCCCAACTGAGTCAGCAAACGGGTCAAATTGAGACGCCTATCATGTATATTCTCAATGACGTTTCGAGTCGTGAGGACTAATCAGTACAACCAAGACCTCGGACTCATCCACTCGACAAATGGTAACCACTTGGAAAGTCCGAACGAGGGTAGTTCGATAGATCACCAGGTCACTATCTATCTGCATGCTCAGAACATCACAATGTTCCCTACCAATGAAACATGGTACTTCGCATCGCAGATACTAGTCTCGAACTCGGGCGGCCTTATCCTCATTTTGACGGCCCAATCGACTAGGAACATGTTCTGAATACACAGCGACTATTAGATGTGTTTCATGATAGCCATCATACCCACTATCACATCTAACATACGCTTCAGTACATTCTAGGTCTTTACTCAACGCAATTGTAAATCATTACACACATAATGAAAGTAAAGAACGCCATATAAAAGAATGCGAATATCATATATAAAGACTCTTTCATACAAGAGTCTATAAACCCACACGCCACATGTTGGCTAGTTGGGCATCTACTCTAACAAGAATAGTTTTTTTGAATTGAAAAAGAGATTAACTACCGCACCAGTGTTAACAATTCCTCTGGGTACTGGTGGATTTGTCGTGTATTGTGATGCATCTCACCAAGGATTGGGGTGTGTTTTGATGCAGCGAGGTCATGTGATTGCATACGCCTCAAGACAGTTAAAACCGCATGAAATTCGATATCCAATTCATGATCTTGAATTGGCAGCCAATGTATTTGCATTGAAAATCTGGCGACATTATCTTTATGGTGAGAAATTCGAAATCTTCTTTGATCATAAGAGTTTGAAGTATTTATTTTCGCAGTCCGAATTAAATATGAGACAACGAAGATGGCTGGATTTATTGAAAGATTTTGATTGTGAGATCAAGTATTATCCAGGGAAATCGAATGCAGCAGTTGATGCTCTAAGTAGGAAGATTTGTGCTTTGTCTTTGACTACGATCGGGGTGTCTAATTTGATAGAAAATTGCTGCATTTCTGGGTATGTATTTGAAACAGCAGAAATAAAACCAATGAGAGTTTGTGCTATCAGTGCTGAACCCGAATTATTAGTTCGAATTAAAGAGGCACAGAAGAGAGATTTGAATATCCAACGATCTGTTGAAATGATAAAATCAGGACATCAATCTGAGTACCGCATAAAAAACGAAGATGTGTTGTATGTGAACAGCAGACTTGTTGCTCCAGATGTCATGGAATTGAAAAACCAGATTTTGAGTGAAGCCCATCGAAGTAAATTCAGCATTCACCCTGGTGGCAGGAAAATGTATAATGATTTGAAGAAACACTACTGGTGGAAACAAATGAAGGCTGATGTGACTGAATTTGTTTCAAAGTGTTTGAACTGCCAGCAGGTGAAAGCAGAAAGAAAGAAACCAGCTGGTTTATTACAAAGTCTATCAGTTCCTGAATGGAAATGGGATCATATTTCCATGGACTTTGTAACGAAATTGCCAAAATCATCCCGAGGTTGTGATGCAATTTGGGTGATTATCGATAGGTTGACAAAATCCGCATGTTTTATTCCTTATCGAATGACCTATCGACATGATCAAATGGCAGATCTTTATGTTCGCGAAGTGGTAAGACTTCATGGAATACCAAAATCGATTGTCTCTGATAGAGATCCCAGATTTACTTCTCATTTTTGGAGTAGTTTACAGCAAGCGCTGGGTACGAAACTACATCTAAGCACTGCGTACCATCCTCAAACTGATGGGCAATCTGAAAGAACAATTCAGACACTTGAGGATATTCTTAGAGCAGTAGTATTGGATTTTAGTATTTCGTGGCAAGATTCATTACCACTGGTGGAATTTTCATACAACAACAGCTACCAAACCAGTATAGAAATGGCTCCGTTTGAAGCTTTGTATGGAAGGAAGTGTCGTTCACCATTGTATTGGGATGATATATCAGAGGTACCTGAATTGGGACCCGATTTTATTAGAGAAATGACTGAAAAAGTAAAGTTGATTCAGCAAAGAATGCGAACAGCACAGCATAGACAAACGAAATATGCCAATACCAGACGTAGACCTTTGCGTTTTGAAACAGGGGACAGAGTATTTTTGAAAATTTCTCCTTTTTAGAGGCACGATAAGATTTGGCAAACGAGGAAAATTGTCTCCTAGATTCATTGGTCCTTATGAAATTCTAGAGAAGATAGGTGATCTTGCTTATCGACTGGCATTACCTCCATCGCTTTCGGGTATACATGATGTTTTTCATGTATCTATGCTGAGAAAGTATATGCCTGATGCTTCTCATAGTATTCTTGCTGAAGAAGCTGAGTTGGATGAAACGCTGAGTTATTTTGAACAACCAATTCAGATCCTTGATCGGAAAGAAAAACAACTTCGAACGAAGGTGATTCCATTGGTGAAAATTCAATGGAATCGACATGGAGTTGAAGAAGCAACGTGGGAAGTGGAAGATGATATGAAACAACGATTCCCTTATCTCTTCCAATAAGGTTAGCTCTTGTTCCGAATCAATTTTCTCCTTATGTTCCATGTACATATAGCAACTGCTGATGAGTTCGAGGACGAACTCGAATCTTAGAGGGGGAGAAATATAATGCCCGAAATCATTAATAAGAGGATTATTTTAATAATTCCGACATTTAAGAATTTGATGAAGCGTGATTATGAGCTCGGATTTCTTCTGGAAGTGTTGGGTGAGTAAGGAACTGGGTATTGTTGAGTTGCGCTAAGTGTGGAAACCAGACGAAGCGATTTGATAAAATCGTTCAGCAGCAGGTTTTGCGAATGGTTCAATTGTGAATTCAGTCGAAGCGCTAGTGTTGCTTGCAGCTGGAAGCAGACGCGCGAATACAAGGATCAACAGGGAAGCGACACGTGCTGGTTACTGTTACGCATGTGGGAACCAGCAGTAAGAATTCTTTGTGTACCTGCTGGTTTATTGATATAACGACTGGTTTTGATGACGTAGGTGCGACGTCGTTGTTTCTGAGGTTCAACACAAACCAGTCGAGAAGTTTGGAGTCCAGCTGAGAGAATAATGTGACATCGTTTTAACTTATGACTAGGAACCTCGATACGATGTCGTTTTGCATGAAGTAGCGACTAGGCGAGGAATTGGAAATCAGCTGATGGTTGTTGTATCTGCTGGTTACTCAGCTGAGGGAACAATGTGACACCGTTTTGATTATGAAACAGGAAATCTTGATACGATGCCGTTTCGATTAATGTTGCGAAATCAGTCGTTGGATTATGAGAGCGACCAGCTGCTGGTCTCTTTTTAATAGAGGTGATACCAGCTGATGACACGTTACGACGTCGTTGGAATTAATTGTAACGACATCATTTTGAGTTTCGAATAGTTGCGACTGGATTCTTGTTGCGACTGATTGCTACTGCGGCTGGTTGTTGCTTCTAACAAGCGAATGCTGATTATTTCGAACAGCAACTGAGAAAGATCAACAACAGTTGAGTAATCTATTTACCGTTATCCACTTTCAAAGCGGTGGGAGTATATCCTGTTTGAATACTCAGCATGACACGTGGAACTCGAATTGAACACGTTGGAAATGCTGCAGAAACACAGAGATCGTTGTCTATAAATACGAGTGAATTCGAAATGCTGAGAACATCTTGACTGCAGCTATCGACCTTTGATTCTGCGAGTATCTCAGGAAGTAAGGACCAGAGCGTAAGAACACTGACTGAAGCATTTTGAAAACAGAGGATCGAAGGTATAATTTGACAGAAGAGTCAGGGATTAGATTACTCGAGAATGATATTTCTTGAGTATCCCGCTGAAATCACATACATATTGATTACTGTTCTTGATTTAGGACTTGAAATGTATATGTGTCGATCCATCACAGGTAGTGGATCTTTTATATTTGCATGAGATTGCATATTGAAGAGAATTGAATTGATTCTAATGCCCAGGACTGAGTTGGCCTGATTTTCGAAGCCGGAGATGGTTTCGATAGATGAATATTCATGTCAAGATCGGATACTAATCTTGATGGCATCGAACTGATATGGAATCAATTCTGAGATCGAAAAGAGAACTAGAATCATTTCATTACATTGCATTTGTTTTACAGTTGATAAACTGTTATGCATTTTATTGTGATTATTGTACCTGCTGATTATACTGAGATGCATTCTCACCGGAGTTTATCCGGCTGTTTTTTTGTTTTGTATGTGTGCATGACAACAGGAGGAAGGAACTAGTGGGGAGCAACTAAGGGTAGCAAGCGATAACTATTTAGACGTTGGATCAGCAGCAGGAAGAATAAATACCAGCTGATAGTTTATATATGTGGTCAGTTGGTTTTAGGTTGCTCAAGTCTGGTTTAGTATATAAGAGTCAAGTGTGTACTGGTAAACTTAGCTTGTAACCGCCATGAACCATGAAGTATTTGTATAAATGAATAGTATTTACGCTACAAGCTGAACCCTTTATGCTTCTGCTGGATTGAATACGCTTCTGCTGATTGACAAAGTTTTTTTTTTTTGTAACTTATATATGAACCAGATTAGATTTATTAGTTTAAATTAATAAACCACTGATCGAGATTAGAGGATTAATTGTGAGCAGAGAGCCTCACAACCACCAAGGGCAAGCCAGTTGCCGCTAAAAGATTACCGGTTGAAGAACCAGTTTGTGTTAGCACTACGTCTGAACAACCAGTCGCAGAGGTTGCGACTGGTGAACGAGAACCAGTTGGGGGATTAGGAATTGTATCAATTACTTAGGCTACGATTGGGGATGCAGACGCAGCTATTGAACAAGTCCTTGCTCAACTGGACTTAGTCATTCAGGATTCAGATGTTGAAAGAGGTGATAGGATTGAAACTTGGTTTTATAGGGCTTTCAATGAAGAATTTGCGACTGCGGATCAAGAGAACCAAGATTCCGAGGATGAAATAGATTTTGATGTAGACAATCAGGAGCTGCCAGTGTTTGATGAGACAAGGACAGTACCAGAAGCTGGTGGTAGCAAAAGTTTTGGTGTTGATAAGGCTGGTGAGAAAGCTATTGGCAGCACGCACAGTACTGAGGAGCACATTTCCATTGACGATCTATTCATGCAAATCTCTGAGGACATGATGTTGCCGTCTGTTACTGCCGCCGAGATTACTAAGATACGGCTTGGTGAATCTATAAACATTCATGAGGTTCAAGAACGCGATATGTATTATGCCAGTCTTACCCGCATTTCAATACATGATAAAGGGAAAGAAATACTGGAAGAAGATGAGCCTGTAAGAGGGAATCCATCAAGGGAAACCGTGGAGTTGATCTGTGGAGATGTGGATTTTCTCGTTCAGTTGCGAGATCGGGTTATGAAAGACGTCGTAGAATTCTTTCATTCTTTATCTTTAAATAAGTTAACTGATCTTGATAGTTTTAAGGCTTTGAAAGCAAAGGAGAGTTTGATGTTGAACTGGGCGGAAACCGATTCACTGGAAATGGCTGTTAGGAGGAGAGTATATATTCTTGCCAAATATAGGGAGATGCTGCTTAGGAAGTTCTTGGAATCTCATCGAAAATACCTTGTTCCTGGGCAGCCGTGGACAGCAACAGCCTCTAAAATTATTTATCTTCTGTCTGTTGCCCATTCGAAATCACTTGAGGAACTGATCGCACAGCAGAAAGAGCAGGGCCTACCTATAGAGCAACCATGCACTTCTACGTTTCTTGATACATCTGTAGGTAGTGGTGCTGTCCTAGCGCAATTTTACTCTATGGCCAAGTCCACTTGCTGGGTGAGGCCATTGATTTTGATTGATGGGGTGTGGACACCAATTCAGGGCAATGATTTCTTGCGGAGCAGTTTTAAGTTGTCATTGTTTGTAAATAGGAAGAAACTTCCAAAGTCAGTGGTTGAAGAAGAGTTTGTCCCTCACTGCTATCTGATTGAACCAGTACAATATTGGGGAGCTGCCCCTTCTTTAATCAAAACTTGGGGCTGGGCTAGAGTATGTACAGAGATTATCCGCTACAGTATGTTTGGTTGTTTACGGCCGGTTTGCCAAGAGATAGTTGTGTATAATTTAGGTGTTGAGAGAATTCCAGACTACCTTCTTAGTGCTTTTCAAAAGGGCGTATGTACAGATACATTTGTTGGATTTTTCAGTGGTTCTAGTGTTCAGACAGACTCAGAGATTGAGCTAAGCTCTTCAGATGGTGATACAGTTTATCGTTCTCCCTCACCAATTTTGCAAGAGATGGACTCTTTTGAAGAAAATTTACAGTTTGACTTAGGACCAGTTGTTTATACTAATGCACTGGAGGAGCAATTATATTATGTTGAGTGTCCAGAGTCTCCTCCACCTATTCCTCAGCGACAAGAGTCTTCTAGTTCGTCCAGTGATTCTCAAATGAATTTTGATAGCACTGATTTTCCCCTGGATGACACTGCGGAGGCTCAAACTTCACTCCCAGCTGCTACTGTTTATCTTTCTCCTCTTTTGGATGATCTAAAAAATTATTTATCACAGTGTGTGGATACTGCTCATAGTGATATTTTGTCTAGACTCCGCACCATTGAGCAAGGTCTTCACAACACTCTGGGATTTCAAAATGACTACTTTCGAAATCTGATCCAGGGTGCTCGACAAGAATGCAAAAATAACGATGATCTTCAGATCCTTCGGCTCAACGAATTGATGAAAAATGTTATGACCCAAGGTGTCACTGCTGATACCGCTTCACTGGAAATCAGGAAGGCGATCGACGCAGTCGATGCTAAAATTCTTTTATTGGACGGGCAGGTTGCTGCTATAAGAAGTGAACATTTGGAATTCCAAGCAAAAATATCAGCAGATCATCTAAACCTCTCCACCAAAATTGGTGATCTCGTCGACTACATTCGTAGCGGTGATGCCAAAAAGGGGGAAGGAAGCAGCAGCCGCCGCCCTCTACCTACTCCTGTTCATCGTAGTGAAGGAACTGGTGATGCTGGATTAACGGAGCCTACACAGGCAGATATTGACAATGCAAACAGAGAAATTCTGGAGAGAATGAGGAATGAGGATTCTTTGTGTGCTGAAAGAGAAAGAGACAGGGCAAGGAGAGAAAGAAGGCTGAGTAGGAGTGGAGCATATAAGAGGAGAAGAGGTTTTTAGTCAAGATAGAACTTGTACAAATTTCTTGTACTTGTACTTAATCTTGAAACAATGGAATTCTTGCGTTCTAGCAGTCCGTTGTGCAATTTATTTTTGCTTATTTATTTATCTCGGCTGCTAGATTTTGACATCACCAAAAAGGGGGAAATTGTTAGGATAAAATTATTAGTTTTGGTGATAACTAAATAAGTCAAGAAATACAGACTTTGATAACAGTAAGAAAGGATCCAGACGACAGGGTTGTTGGTGATATCCAGACGCTAGCTACAGTACTCTTGGAATCAGTCACAGGATAGTATTGATAATCCAGACGCAAGATATAGTAAACCAGACGCTAGCTACAGTACTCTTGGAATCAGTCACAGGATAGTATTGACAATCCAGACGCAAGATATAGTAATCCAGACGCAAGATATAGTAAACCAGACGCAAGCTACAGTGCTTTAGAAACAGTCGCAGTCTACAGTGGATTACAGAACCAGACGCAAGATATAGTAATCCAGACGCAAGCTACAGTAAAGAAGTTTGACTAGTCATTGGGTAATCCAGACGCAGTTACGTGGCTTTATCAGTTGATGGTTTGTAGAACCAGACTAGAGCTATAGTGTTATATTTAACCAGTCGAGAGTTTTTAGCAAAACGATGTCATATGTATAAGTTAAAACGTCAGCGTTTTAACTAACCAGTCGTTGGATTTAATAAAGAACCAGTCGCTGGAAAAACGCACGTGGTATAAAGGAAACAAGTCGGTGCATACATTTAAACATTTTCCAGTCGCAACATTGCAAACGACGAAGGAAGTTGGAGCTAGTTAAGATAAAGAATTACAGGCGCAAGTTCAAATTGATTCAAATACGATTGTATACTCATAATGGAAAAGATATGTAGAATCGTACAATTGCCTGTAATTGAGGAGACATCATAGGTTAGGTAAATAGTACGATGTACAGAGGCCGTTTTTCAATGTTTGCATAAAAATGGTATACGACAAATTGGCTCTGTCAATGGGCAATTTACCTTTTAGTGGAGCAGGTTTTACGGCGTACAATTTTCACAAAGATTCAAACGGGATATATTTGCCTTTGAAGCATTTATGACCGTTGGACGAAGCCTATGAATACCTGAAGCTGGATTGAAGAAATGCTTACCAATCATCATTATCATCGCGGTCACGCTGTCAAAATACACCCAGGGCTTTCTATCTGTTGAATATATTCAAAAAGCTCACAAGACTCGAAGAACATTACTGTTGATATTCATAAATAAACATTCGAGTCTATTCTCTGGTTCAATCTTTTGAATCGAGTTTCTGTGTTTAGAAACCAGAGAAAATTTACTCTACTCATAGCATTGTATTCACTGTTAAATCATTTGAGTCTGTAAAAAACGGGCTTCTCAAAAAGCCGTTTGAAAATATTGATAAGTGTTGTAAACCAGCAGCTGCGTCTGCGTGGATTGTTGTGGAGATACTAGGAGTTCATACAAGTGAGGCTTGTGTGATCGGGTGTGTGTAGAAGGCCTGTACAAATCAAATCTTCTAGTGATACCTTCCGAGGAGGAAGAAGGAGAGACGTAGGATATTAATATCCGAACTTCCAGAAACAAATCCCTGAACTCTTATCTTTTATATTCTGCACTTTATTTATTATTTATCTGTTCACAAATCGATCGGCTTCTTTCCGCACTATTTTAGTTAGCCGAGAGATTTGAATTAAACTGATATCCTTAAGTCTGGTAACTCTGACTTAAGTTAAGCAGTTCTTGTAAAACATTTTAAAAGAATTTCGAAAATCTAAAATCGAAAGTAGTTCATTCAACCCTCCCCCGCCCTTCTGAACTCCTATACGCATATTGATCCTATTTCTAGGACCATCAAGCAAGGATCATCTTTTAATTACCTTAAACTGAGAAACACAAGGTAAGTTGATTCCTGCAGAGATCCTCCCTCAAGCCACCACAACGCATATTAATCCTATTTCTGGGACCATCAAGCAAGGACACACCATACCTATATTTGTGAAATTCAATAAAATTTCCCTCTTTTGGTATTTTAATCTTGCAAATTTGCCAAAAAGGTTTTAAAAAGAACAATTTTCTCATTAAAACATTTTCGAATAACTAAGAAATCTGCTCGTGTCTTGCGCTAGAGGTGAGATCTACCTGGAATCTGCTCGCGTCGTGTCTCAATGCTGAAACTTAAGAAATCAGCTTTCACATAAAATAATTTGTACTGAAACCTAAAATATCAATTTAATCCTTAAAAATAAAAACGTTCATTTATGTGGTCCTATGGACTTTGGGGCGTTTCAATTGATCCTTTCAACTGGTCAAACATATCCTTGATCCTAAGAAGAGGATATTTATTCTTAATGGCCAGCTTATTCAGCTCTCGGTAATCTATACACAACCTCAAACTCCCATATTTCTTCTCAACGAACAACACAAGGGCTCCCCACGATGATGTGCTCCGTCTAATGACGCCCTTGTCCAACAGATCTTGTATCTGTTCCTTTAATTCTCTCATCTACGATGGAGCAAGGCAATAGGGTGGTCTGGATACAGGTGCTGCTCCTTTTACTAAATTGATTGCAAATTCCTAAAACATTTACAAAATGACAAATCTTGTACTGTCAACCGGATAAGGAGTGATCGAGGTACTGAGTTTTTAAATAAAGAATTATCCTCTTATATGGAAGACATTGGACTTAAGCATGAGCTTTCAGTAGCTAGAACTCCTCAGCAGAACGGTTAGCTGAGAGGAGAAATCATACTTTAAAAGAAGCTGCTCGAACTATGATTGCTGACTCCGATATTTCACAAAAAATCTGGGCAGAAGCAGTTAACACAACTTGCTACACTCAAAACAGATCTATGATTAACAAGATTCATGGTGTAACCCCATATGAGATCTGGAGTGGCAAGAAACCTGACATATCTTATTTTAGGTGTTCGGATGCAGATGTTTTATTCATAATAATGGCAAAAAACATCTAACAGCCTTTGATTTCAAATATGATGCAGGTGTTTTCCTTGGATACTCAGCTGTGAGCAAAGCATACAGAGTATTTAACAATCGGAGCTTGACGGTTGAAGAATCAGCTCACGAGGTATTCGATGAAACCAGATTTCGTTCCAACTCAGCTGCAAGATTAAATGATCTGTGCACACATCTGGAATCAACCAGCTTAGATGAATCAAGTGATGAAGTGCCACATATTAGACATTCAGCTGATAACCAACCAGCACTGGACGCTCCTATTGTTGACATCCCTACTGAGCAAGCAGATCGGACAGGTAACATAGAAGTCATTGATTTGACTAATGTTGACTTAGTGCAGGAACAGATCTCAGCTAGTGTGCCAGCTGCGCTCAGCTGCAAGATTAAATGATCTGTGCACACATCTGGAATCAACCAGCTTAGATGAATCAAGTGATGAAGTGCCACATATTAGACATTCAGCTGATAACCAACCAGCACTGGACGCTCCTATTGTTGACATCCCTACTGAGCAAGCAGATCGGACAGGTAACATAGAAGTCATTGATTTGACTAATGTTGACTTAGTGCAGGAACAGATCTCAGCTAGTGTGCCAGCTGCGGGTAGTGGAACAATTGTTGCACAAGATTTGCCGCAAGTAGATTCAAATTATCAATTGGTATCGGATCCAAATCTGGAACAATGTTCACATCAATTGGGATCAAGACCAGCTTCAGATACACAAGCTATCAACGAAAACAATCAATTGGTATCTGATGAAACCATTCAACCAGACATCCAAGCAGAACAAGGAGAAAAACCAATCAGATCTGACCTTCGGGTGGAATAGAAATCATCCACCCGAGCAGATCATAGGTAATGTACACTCTCCTGTTCGCACACGAGGCCAGCTTATGCATGAGTACTTCATTTCAGCATTCATTTCTCATATAGAACCAAAGCTGATAGAAGAGGCCTTGGCAGACCCAAGTTGGATAGAAGCTATGCAGGATGAACTTATCCAATTAAAGAAAAACAATGTATGGCAGTTAGTTCCTAGACCTTCTAATCATTATGTGATAGGAACAAAATGGTTCTTTAGGAACAAGCTGAATGAGGATGGTATTTTTGTTAGAAACAAGACTAGACTTGTATCTCAATGTTTTAGACAATTAGAATGAATATATTTTGATGAAACCTTCGCTCCAGTAGCCATATTAGAAGCAATTCACATGTTTCTTGCATATTCTGCATACAAAGACTTCAAAGTCTTTCAAATAGATGTGAAGAGTGCTTTTTTTAATGGCATCTTAACCGATAAAGTGTATGTTGACAACCTCCTGGCTTCGTGAATCATAC
Source organism: Dorcoceras hygrometricum (assembly GCA_001598015.1). Classification (NCBI taxonomy): domain Eukaryota; kingdom Viridiplantae; phylum Streptophyta; class Magnoliopsida; order Lamiales; family Gesneriaceae; genus Dorcoceras; species Dorcoceras hygrometricum. The sequence goes on from KV013960.1 coordinate 46,161, forward strand.
ATATCCAGATCACGTCTATAAACTGGATAAAGCTCTATATGGGTTGAAGCAAGCACCAAAGCTTGGTATGACACACTGTCTAAATTTTTTACTGATCATGATTTTGTGATAGGCACCGTTGATAAGACATTATTTAAATTTATCAAGAATGATCATGTCCTATTGGTACAAATCTATGTTGATGATATTATATTTGGGTCAACTAACCCCAAAATGTGCCAGAATTTTCTAAGTTGATGCAGGACAAGTTTGAGATTATCATGTTGGGAGAGCTGACGTTCTTTCTGGTTTACAAGTTAGACAGCTTGAGAATGGGATCTTCATCAATCAAGCTAAGTACACGAAATTACTACTAAAGAAGTTTGGCATGGACAATTGTTCAGCAGCAGCAACCTCGATGAGTTTTTCAATCAAATTGGACAAAGATGAAGCTAGAACTGCAATTGAGGTATTATTGTACCGTGGTATTATTGGCTCATTGCTATACTTAACTGCTAGCAGACGGACACCGTGTTTGCTGTCTATATGTGTGCTAGATTCCAAGCTGAGCCCAAACAATCGCATTACATTGTAGTAAAGAGGATTTTAAAATATTTGAAAGGAACTTCGAATATGGGTCTTTGGTATCCCAAAGACTCCAGTTTTCAACTAATTGATTATAGTGATGTAGATTACGCAGGTTGCAGGATTGATAGGCGAACACAAGTGGTACATGTCAATTCTTGGGAGATCGTCTGTTTCCTGGTTCAGTAAGTTGCAAACATCTATTGCTACGTCCACAGCTGAAGCAGAGTATCTAGAGGCTCGAAGCTGCTGTGCTCAGATCTTATGGATTCAAAACCAGCTTAAGGACTATGGCATTGATGCTTCTGAAGCTCCTATCTTCTGTTAAAATACCATTGCGATAGCTATCACCCAGAACCATGTGCTGCATTCAAACAAAGCACATAGATATACGGAATCACTTCATAAGAGATCATGTGCTCAAGAAGGACGTCCGACTGGAGTATGTGTCGACAGACCAGGAAGTTGCTGATATCTTCACAAAACCTCTACCAGACGCTAAGTTTTCGTATTTTCGAAATATTCTTGGTCTCTTAGAACTGCCTTAATATATGATTGTGCGAAAATTTTGCAGGTTGAACAACTTTTGTTTACTTCAGATCTGAGTCTTCTATTCAGGGGGAACAACGAAGAACTTCAGATTTGGTAAACTCTTGCATTGGGAGAACCTCAGATTTAGGCTGAACAACATATCTGAGTTAATAAGTGTTGAGTCAGCTGAATGCGTGAGATCAGAATCTATTCAGATTTTGCGTATATACAGTTGATGCTTATATGTGATCAGATCTGACAGTACCCCAGCTGATACATTAAAAAGATCAACAGCTGTGACTTGTTTAACAAATGGCGCTTCTTGTTAATTTTTCACCCTCGTGGTTAAAATTCAAAATCTTTTCAATTTTTTTTCAAAATCTGATCGCGCCGTCGGATGACTTACACGTGTGTTGTCATCATACAAAACGTCACATAAACACTGTTAACACATACCATTTCATATCCTTTCTCTTATATACGCCTTTTAAATTATCAATAACATTTACCTTGTGCAAAATATTCTCTTGCTTTCAGTGTTTTCTCATTGCAGATTATCTATGTTTCCGATGTTTTCTACGTTAGTTCAACCTACAGCAATGGCCGCCTCTCTGATTCACAATGATATTAAAGTCTACTTCGAATCAGTGTTAAGTACGGCAGATGAAGGAATGGTTCAAATTTTCAAAGCCCTTGATTCGTCTGGACTCCGTGGGTTCTTGGGATGCTCTTCTGCTATCTATGAGGCAGCCTTGGTGGATTTCTATCACAACTCCTCATTGCGAGACAACAAAGTTATCAGTTCCATTCAGGGCAAGTCTGTTGAAATTTCCGAGGAACATTTTGTTGGGATTTTTGAGTTGCCTACCGAGGGGTTGATAGATATGAATGAGGTACCGAAGGATCTGGTTTATGATGCAGAGAGTGCATTTTCTGTGGGCGATGAACATCTTAAGACCTTCTGCAAGAAAAAGGAGATGAAGTTTAGTTACGACTGCTTAACGATATTCTGGAAAAGACAATCACAGTCAAAGTAGGATCCTTCGATGCGGTTACCCATGAGCGGTTTCTGATGATGGATGCGATTTATGGCGTAGTTAAAATCAATTGGGGAGATTGTTGGTTAACCTCTTGAAGGACATGGTGACTCAACTGCAAAGCAAGCCCGAGGGTTTGCGGTGCAGATATGTATTATTCTGAAGGGAGCACCAGACATGGAATTGGATGAGTCGAAGGCATTCCCTCCTCTCAAGATCCTTGCCGCTAAGACTGTTGGCACTTACATGCCAAAAACAAGTCTATCAATGCCGAAGAGGTGTTGGAAGTGCCAGTGGAGAAAGTGCTGAAGAAGGCAGCAACTAAGAGGAGACCAGCTCCTGCTGTTGCTGAGCCTGCTACTAAAAAAAAGAGAACAACTATGGGCAGAGCTGCTCCTACACAGAAGAACATGGTGATGGTCCCCGTGGTACAAAATCCTGAACCTATTTCTGTTGTACCAGCTAAGAGCCCCAGTGTTTGAAAACGCAAAGCACCGAAGATGAAATTGGTGTTGCGAGATGAGTCTGATGATGAAACAGTTGAAAATATATTTTAAATAGGTGATTACAGAGACAGCTCGGATAGAGATGATGGAAAAGACTTGGAGGAACCAATGGTGATGGAGACTGCTGAAATAAAGCCTGTTGAGATGGAGAGCAGGATACATGTTCAGCTATAACTAATGAAGAAGAACCTCTGGTTGAGACGGAGAAGGAGAAGGAGAAAGAGAAGGAGAATTAAGCTACAGCTTCGGGGAAGAAAGATGAGAAAGTTAATGACTCTGAACACACAGAGCCCTTGAGAAAGGTTCTGGAGCTGACTGAAACATCCACGTCTGATGAAGAGTCGTCCATTGATGAAATTCTGCAGCAGATTTCGGAGAATATGATGCTGCCATCTGTTACAGCTGAAGAACCCACAAAGATAAAATTTGACCATGGTATATAGATCAAGGAAGTAGACTAGTACAAGGCCATCCTTCATAGATTGATGTTGCTGACAAGGGGAAGGAGCCCCTTGTACTGAAAGAAGAAATAAAAGGGCATCCGGCCCGAGAAATATTTATGTTGATTTGTGCATATATTGATTTTCTTGTACAGATAAGAGAAGCTGTTATAGAGGAGATTGTTTCATTCTTTCATTCGTTTAGTCTTTGCCGTTTGGCAGATTTGGATTCCGTTTCAGATCTGGCTGCTAGGGAAGAGCAGATGTTGGCATGGGCAGAGAGATTCTTTGCAAACAGCTGTTCAGAGGCGCGTGTATATAATAGTGAAGTACAGGGAGATGTTGATAAGGAAATTTTTGGAGGCACCACGCAGCAATTTTGTTTCTGGTACGCCCACTTCAGCGATTGATATTAAAGACTTATATTTGCTGTCAGATTCTCATCGCATTTCTTTGGAGAAATTGATGGAGCAGCTGAAGGTACATAAGCTGAGGTGGACACGGCCATCTATCTCTAGTTTTCTTGGAAGTGATATACAGCGTGGTGGAATTCTTTCGCGATTCCATCCTAGCGTCAACTACTGCGTTAGGTGAATGATCTTAATTGACGGATATTGGAAATTTATAGATGAAACAGATCGATGGATACGCAAGTGCAGTGCAACTACTTCTAGCTCTACTTCTGAAACGAACTAGACTCTAGAACTTTTTTTAAACATATGCGGAATACATAAACTTTAGTGTGGCTCGTTCCCTTTTTAAAACATTTCTGAATCATTTTCTCAACAAAACTTGAAATAGAAATAAATAATTATTTTAATTCATCAAATCATTCGTACTGATAAAAGACAACTGCATAAAAGTACCGAAAATAAATATGTTTAAAACCAACATCTAAAAATGTATCATGACAGAACTGAAACATAAAGGCGGTCATGGGGTACTGCTGCAGCAGGCGCTCAGAGGTCCTCACCGCCAGTCGGGATATACTCATCAGCAGGGTCATCACCTGCACCATTTAAACCTAGTGAGCCTAGAGGCTCAGCATGCTCTATCATATATCATAACAAAGTACATACTAATAAAATCGCATGCAAGCACATACTTGTAATAAAGTAACGTTAAAAATATGAATGCGTGCATGATCTTAAAACATTGCTTCCTACATTTCATATCGTACATACGTAACATAAACATACATAAGGCATGACATAACATAACATGAAAAACGTATGAGTCTTATCAGTGAATGTGAGCGGGCGTGTGACTGAACAGTCGAAATAACCTCTATCATATATCATAACAAAGTACATACTAATAAAATCGCATGCAAGCACATACTTGTAATAAAGTAACGTTAAAAATATGAATGCGTGCATGATCTTAAAACATTGCTTCCTACATTTCATATCGTACATACGTAACATAAACATACATAAGGCATGACATAACATAACATGAAAAACGTATGAGTCTTATCAGTGAATGTGAGCGGGCGTGTGACTGAACAGTCGAAATAACCAACGTACGTGGCGCTGTGGTTCACCCCGATATCACACGAGGATCCATAGGCTACCACTTCACCATGATATCACACATGGATCCATAGGCTGCCACTTCACCATGATATCACACATGGATCCACAGGCTCATAATCATACATCAAAACAGGGATCCCCGGGCCCGGCTACCCGGCTAGCTCCCATCATAAAACTTTTCCACATTACTTCAATCCCTCGGGTTTTATCTTAAAAAGAGACAAGGCAGATCGTTTCATAAAATTTCATTATGCGTGCATCTCTTAAAATCATGAAATTTAAAAAGCTTAGCCCGGTAATGTATAATTAATTCTTTCCTTTAAAACATTTACATACATAGCATACTATATATATGATTAATTATACATTTACGGGCTTCATTAATTCTTTCCTTTAAAACATTTACATACATAGCATACTATATATATGATTAATTATACATTTACGGGCTTCTACATTTTTATCTACGATCGATGATTGATTTCGGGGCCTGGCTCACCACTTCTAGACTATTCATCGCTCTAAACTTAGCCGATGAAACGAATGTTCATCCCTTTTAAACATTTTTGCCTAATTAAATTAAATTTAGACTTCTGAAAATCAATGCTAAAAGTGACTAATAAAAATCAATTTCGACTTCTAGAAATCAATTAGGACTTATAAAAATTGATTTTGACATTTAAAATCAATTTTGTCCTCAAAAGCCGATTTTGACCAAAAGACCGATTTTGACCAAATTAAATCCCAAAAATCTATTTTGACTCCAATAAATTCCAAAGGCCCCAATTTTGACTAAAAACTTAAAAATAAAACATAACTTTAATTATTTAAAAGGTTTGACTCAATTTTGACATTCTGGCTATTTTCTTTAAAATTGGACCTTTGACAAAATAATTAAAATAACAGGACCGTAATATTAAAATAACTTGGACGTATTTTAAAACATTTGACTCATAACATGATGAACCAAACCTATCCAACCAAACCAAACCGGTTTGATCAAACCGGCCGGCCCAACCTGTTTCCCTACATCATGCGTGAGCCGCCGATCCCTCCATGCGCAACGCCCACTTCCCAGCATTCGTGCTTTCTGCTCCGGCCACCATGGCCGGAGCCCCTCCAGCTGGACCACCCCCAGGTACAGACGGTTCCAACGGGACCAACCATGGTCCAAACCATGGCTCACAGTGCGCGCGCGAAGGCCATGAAGATGGCTGCCCTCCTTGGGCGGCGCACCAGGTGCACTTCACATGCAGCCATAGTTTTTGCTCGAACCAGCCCTTTTTCAGTACCTAAATGTCACCATAAAACCACTAATGATCACCCCTAAGCCCCTGGGACACTCCTGAACCGAAGCTTCAAATATTTGGATTGAAAAATCATGTTAGAAAATGGGGTGTGTGCATGATCCGAAAAAAAAACATCATAGATCTCAATAATTCGCATACATGTGATGGATCTGTGTAAATAGATCCTGATTAAGTTTTGAATTACACAAAACCTGTTATTGTGTTACTAATGTTTCTACTTTGTACAGATGTTAGCTATCGAAGAAAACTGTTATGAAGCAGCATTTGTCCAGTCGCGAAGAAGTTGAAGAAATCCATACGCAGTAGCTAAAGAAAAGCAGACGTTGAAGTGTAAAGAGATTAACCAGACGTTGGCTAAATAAAGTTGATATCAGTCGAGAAGATAAGAGGCAAAGTGAAGTCTAGAACGATAAGAACCAGCTTGAGCGCTAAGCGAAGATGACGTCAGCAGAATCAGTAGATGGATCAGCGATGATGACGTCAGCAGTGATGTCATCACAATCAGCAGTGAGCTACAGTACAACCAGTCAATGGTACTTGAAGTTAGCGATAGCAAAACGATGTCGTTTGGATAAATGGATACGACAGCGTTTTGCCTTCGCGCTAAGGTTCAGTCGATGGTAATAACCAGCAGGTACATCTCTTAAGGGAAACCAGCAGGTAGATACAGTAGTTTGTTCATCAAGACGAGAGCTACAGTGTTATTTAACCAGTCGAGGATGTATGGCAAACGATGTCGTTTGGATAAGTTAAAACGGCGGCGTTTGAACTAACCAGTCGTTGGGTAATCCAGACGCAAGCTACAGTTGTCCAGTCGCAAGCACTTCAAGACCAACGACTGGTATACCAGATGCAAGCATATCTTCACCAGCCGGTCAACCAGTCGCTAGCACATCTAGACCACCAGCTGATGTACCAGTCGCAAGCTATAGTGATCCAGACGCAAGCTACAGTGAATCAGAAGTAGCCCGAAGAAATTGAATAGATGAATTCAGTAGTAGCGCAAATACAGAAGAAATCAGCTGTTGCGATTAAGATATCAGCAGAAGATCAACAGAAGCTAACAGTTGTTGAAGAAAGGCAAAAGCTGATAACATACGTTGATCAGGTTCAAGCGAAGCAGTTGGCGAATTATATTATGAATATTTACTAAAGCTGGATGTCAATTGCTGAGCCTAGTTCAAGTGTTGAAGACGACAAAAAGCCTGCAAAAGAAAGAACACAAGGACAACTCCCTATCGGTACTTTACAGAAAATATTTCAAACGGGAAGAATTTGTGTCCAACGGATTGAATTTGAATATAGGCTATTTAAGGGAGAAGATTTGAAGTAAGAAGATGATGATTCTGTGAAGATTCAAAAGAACAAAAAGGGAAGAAAAACAGAGACGAAGCAGTATACCACCATTAGAAAGGAGCGCATAACGAGTGTCTACTGCTGAGTCTTAATTAGCTTTTGTAGATCATTTTCCTAGTGTGTGAGATTTATTCATTCGAGAGTTGTGCTTACACTGTAAATCTCACACACACAGAGATTCATTCACATTCATTGTATAGTGAATGAATCTCAAACCCAATACAAAATCAGATCCCGTCCAAGCACGACGACGTTAAACTCTGTGTCTGTAGCCTTTCTCACATAGGCGTAAAACAAGTGAGTAACAGCCGAGGGCTGGTAGAGTGTAGGAGTTCTCGCAGCTGCTGGTTGCGGGATCGGGTCTGTACATGTTGTATAGATCAAATCTTCTAGTGGAACCTTCCGAGCAGGAATAAGGGGAGACGTAGGACATTGAAATCCGAACTTCCATAAACAAACAACTGGTCCATTTCTTTAAGCTTTCCGCATATGCATTTTACATTCAGCACTCACGCATACACCATTGCACACACAGTAAGTCGAACAGATTTCTGTTTACAGAAATCTGTTTGCAAAGTTTTAAAATTATCAGGATTCAGTTCTGGTGTTTTCCGCATGAATTTATTTCATACCAAATCTGTCTCCGGTGCTCGGTTTTAATGTTGAAGAACCAGAGGTATTGAACCTCATAATAGCAGCGCAAAATTTTAAAATGAACAATAGCAGCGCTGTTAAGTCCTATTTTCGGTCCTAACAACATGACATGCCATAATTCATTAAAAACAGTGTAATATAGTCTAATGGTGAGAAAAAGGATTGATATCACATGCCTGGGTTGAAGAAGATGTAGATCTGTGAGGTATGGACGTTGTAGACGCGAAATCGTGGCGCAACCGGCTTTGGATCACCAAGCTTCTTCAATGGCTGAGTATTTTCGAAACTTGTGTTAATGGAGGAGGGGGACGGCTGGAAGAAGATGTGGAGGCTAGGTATGTATAAATTTGTGTTTAAGAAATAATGAATGTGCCTAATATGACCCCTATTGATTTAATTAAGAAAAATACAAGCTTGCCCCTCCAACTAAATTAAAAAGGTGCTTAAAACTCATAGTTGGGCTTTAATGGTTACATAATTTCGAAATCTAGGCCTCCTCATAACTTAAAATGCCTTAAAACTCAATATACCAGCTCGTATAGGTGAAAAACGGTTTTCCCACCAAAATAATCATAAAAATCCTAATTTTCAAAAATAGTTTCTTAAAATAAAATAATTTCATTCTTACAAATCCCACAACATAAAAATCTCAAATAATTTTCATCCGGTCGGCCCTAATCCCGTCCACGCGTCTGTAACTCAAGCAGGCTGAAAAAATAACACATGCATATCGTGCATCATAAAACCACAAATAATTCACATAAAATGGCATCTTATCATCTCAAAATATTTTCCCCCTAGTCATTCACTCATTTCTACGTAGTCAGGAAATTCTAGGCGTTACAACTCTCCCCCTTATAGGAATTTCGTCCCCGAAATTAAGTACGTACCGAATAGCTCCGATTAGCGCGTCCGCTTATCGGCCTCAGTCTCCCAGGTAGCTTCATCCTCTGAGTGATCTGCCACCGGACCTTGACCATCGGAATACTCCGCGCTCTCAGTATACGCTCCTCCCTAGCTAAAATCTGCACTGGCCGCTCCTCAAAGATAAATCTGGTGCCAACTGGAGCGGCTCAAAATCCAACACATGATACGGGTTCGGAATGTACTTCCGTAGCATCGAGATATGGAAGACATTATGCACTGCTGATAGACTGGTTGGTAATGCTACTCGATAAGCCAGAGTACCAACCCTCTCCAGAATCTCTAACGGCCCAATAAACCTAGGGCTAAGCTTTCCTTTGCGGCCAAAGCGCATCACTCCCTTCATGGGCGATATCCTCATGAACACATGATCTCCCACGGCTAGCTCAAGATCTCGTCGTCTCTGATCAGCATAACTCTTCTGACGACTCTGGGCCGTCCTCATTCTATCCCGAATCCTAGTCACAACATCTGTTGTCTGCTGCACTAACTCCGGCCAAGTAAGCACTCTCTCGCCAACCTCGTCCCAATGTACGGGAGATCTGCATCTCCTCCCATACAGCGCCTCATACGGAGCCATCCCAATCGATGCCTGAAGGCTGTTGTTGTACGCGAACTCTACCAGCGGCAATCTCAAGTCCCACATACCCTGAAAATCAATCACACAGGCTCTAAACAAATCCTTCAAAATCTGAATGACCCTCTCTGACTGTCCGTCGGTCTGCTGATGAAAAGCTATACTGAACGACATTCTAGTCCCCAAAGAGGTATGCAAACTCCTCCAGAACGCAAATGTGAATCTAGTGTCCCTGTCCAACACTATCGAGACTGGTATGACATGCAGTCTGACCACCTCTTGGATATAAAGCTCTGAGTACTGCGTCAGGCTGAAAGTAGTCTTTACTGGTAAGAAATGCGCTGACTTGGTGAGTCTGTCCACAATCACCCATATAGCCGTGAACTCTCTGGGACTCCTGGGCAATCCAACCACGAAATCCATCGTCATATGCTCCCACTTCCACACAGGAATGGAAAGCGGCTGCAGCAACCCTGCCGATCGCTGATGCTCTGCCTTGACCTGCTGACAAGTCAAGCACTCAGACACGAATCTCCCTATGTCCTTCATCCCTGGCCACCAGTACAAGGTCTGCAAATCTCTGTACTTCTTCGTATTCCCTGGGTGGATGGAGTAAGTCAATGCATGAGCCTCAGCTAGGATCTTGGCTCTCAACTGTCCAGTGCTCGGCACCCACATATGGCCCCTGAAACGGACTATCCCATCCTCAACAGTGTACAGACCTCGTCCTCTGTCCTCATAACGCATGCGCCTCTCTGATCCGCTCTCGAAGAGTCGGCTGAATAGTGAGTGCTGCTAAACTTGGCGCAAAGCCTCCTGAATAGAACTCTAGCCCGAATCTCTGAATATCAGCTTGTAGTGGCCTGTCCACCAACAACCACGCCACTACTGCAGTCTTCCGGCTCCAAGTGTCTGCCACTACATTAGCCTTACCCGGATGGTAGCTAAAGTCACAGTCATAGTCCTTCACCAAATCTAACCATCTGCGCTTCCTCATGTTCAGCTCCTTCTGAGTGAAGAAGTACTTGAGGCTCTTGTGGTCGGTGAAAATCTGACACTTCTCAGCGTACAAATAATGCCTCCAAATCTTCAGTGCAAACACCACTACTTCCAGCTCCATATCGTGCGTCGGATAGTTCTGCTCATAACTCTTCAGCTACCTCGACGCATATGCAATAACCATACCACCCTGCATCAGAACAGCACCCAAACCTCTCAGAGAAGCATCTGTATAAACCACAAACTCCTCGTGGTCCACTGGCATAGCTAATACTGGTGCTGAAGTAAGGGCCTCCTTCAGCTGATCGAAGCTCCTCTGACACTCGGGACTCCACACATACCTCGTATTCTTCTTGGTCAAGGCCGTCAAGGGCACTGTGATAGAAGAGAAGCCCTTGATAAACTTGCTATAATAACCTGTCAAGCCCAAGAAACTACGAATCTCCGCTGCATTCCTCAGAATACCCAGTTCAGCACTGCCTCCACCTTCGATGGGTCCACAGAAATCCCATCTCTCGATACAATATGCCCTAAGAAAGCCACCTTCTCCAGCCAAAACTTGCACTTGCTGAACTTGCCATACAATCTATGCTCCCTCAAAGTCTGCAAAGCCGTCTGCAAGTGCTGTCTGTGCTCCTCCAAGCTCTTCGAATAGATCAGAATATCGTCGATGAACGCAATGATGAACTGGTCCAGATACTGCCTGAATACCATGTTCATCAGATTCATGAAAATAACAGGGGCATTCGTCCGCCAAACGGCATCACCAAAAACTCGTAGTGGCCGTAGCGTGTCCTAAAAGCAGTTTTGGACATGTCCTCCTCTCTAACTCTCAGCTGATGATAGCCATATCTCAAATCAATCTTAAAGAACACCGAAGCTCCCTGCAACTGATCAAATAAATCCTCAATCCTCGGGAGTGGATACTTATTCTTCACTGTGACTCTGTTCAAGCTCCCGTTAGTCAATGCACAGTCTCATGCTGTCATCTTTCTTCATCACGAATAACACTGGCGCGCCCCATGGAGAAAAGCTAGGGCGAATGAACCCCTTATCAAGAAACTCCTGAATCTGCTCCTTAAGCTCCTTCATCTCGTTAGGAGCTAATCGATAAGGTGCCTTATAGATAGGCATTGTCCCCAGCATCATCTCATTAGAAAACTCCACCTCTCGCTCCGGTGGAACTCCCACCACATCATCAGGGAAAACATCTGCATAATCTCTGACTACCTCCACATCATCTAGTGAAGGGCCTGCTGAATCTCTAGAAGTGGTAATGCTGGACAAGAATGCCTGAAATCCGTGCTCAACTAGCTTCCTGTCCTGGAGAAAAGATATAAATCTGGGCTTTCGCGGCCTCCTAGATGCCTCAAATAAGAAAGCCTCCTGCCCTGACGGTCTGATAGACATTTTCCTCCGCTGAAAATCAATCACTGCTCCGAACTCTTTCAGCCAATCCATGCCTAGGATGAGGTATAATCCTGTCATCGGCAAAATGACCAAATCTACTCTAATTGCGTGATCCTAAAACGTCATCGCCAAACCCTGCACGACGCTGGTCGTCGTCAACTCCTCTCCTGATTGAATCGTCACGGCAAGAGCTACCCCCATGCTCTCCGGAATAATTCCCATCCTATGTGTGAATGCACTCAAAATAAACGAGTGGGTCACCCCTGAGTCTAGCAAAGCGAGTGTAATGACCCCAAGAACATGAAACTCGCCTGAAATAGAAATGTCACACAGGTACGCGTTTACGGTCATACTGATTCCCAAAAGAAGTTTAGATACCTAAAACAGTTCTAAGTTCTCTGGCCCTATCCGTCAAAGTTCTCAAGACAAGTCCTAGAAGTCCTACAGTTCCCACCTATGTTCACCTAGCAACTAAGGCAACAAGTTTCTTAGCAGTGTTCCACCTAGCATGCAATTCAAAAACGCCAAGATAGCACATAACAAGGTACGGAAATCTAAAACGGAATACCTGTAAGTAAAGTCGTGTCGGGATCCGTAGCCTCTGCCTGCACCACTAACACGCGACCACTGGTCTGTCTCCTCTTAGGGCAGTCCCTAGAAATATGCCCTGGCTCCTTGCAGTGAAATCACCTGCCAGTCCCTGCCATGAAAGGCCCCGAATGCCACTTATTGCACTCCTTGCAGACTGGAAACTCTTCAGGTCGAGAGGCGCTGGCCCCCTATTGTTGTGGCATCTGTTGGCCCTGCGGTCTCCGCTGCTGCTGCCCCTGAGGATTTGGGCCCTTACGAGGCCCCTGATATGGTCTCTTTGCTGGTGGCTGCGTAGACTGGCCCCTGGTGGGCTGCTGCATCTGACGCTTCCTCTGGAAGTCCTCCCTCATGTCCTTCCAGCCTCTCTCGGACCGGTATGCCCTGTTCACCGCTGCCATAAGTCTCCACGTCCACCATATTGACATCGTGGCGGATGTCGGGTCGCAGTCCATCAGTAAACTGCCTCAGCTTCTCACTCTCCACTGTTGCAATCGAGGGCACAAAGGTACACCCTCGCTCAAACTGCCTCACATACTCAGCAACAGTCTTGTCTCCCTGGCGGAGACTCATAAATTCTTGAATAAGCTGGCTTAAGGCATCCACAGTAAAATACTTCTCGAAAAGGAATTTCTTGAACTCGCACCATGACAGGCTCTCCAGAAATAGTTCAACCACTGCACCCTTCCAACACAGAGCGGCATCTCACTTCAGCATGAAAATAGCAGAACGGACCTTTTCGGCGTCCGCTAGACCCATGTAATCATAGATAGTCTCCATGGATCGGATCCACTCCTCAGCAACAAGTGGATCAGTGGTACCAGAAAACTCCTTAGGTACCTGCTTGCGGAACCTCTCAGCAACGTCCTCCTCATGCGACTTCCCCGGTCGCTCTGACTGACGCTCCAGCAGTCTGGTAATCGCAGCTAGCATGTCCACGCTAGCTCTCTCATACGGAGTCAACTGAGGTGGTGGTGGAGGAGGATGTGTAGCATCATCCTGATGGGTCCCATCACGTCGGGGCGTAATTGTTCTGATACACCAAAACCTTATCACGTAAATCTAAGTGCATGACTAAGCGTCTATTTTTAAAACTCTAAGGCCAAAGATCATGCAAGGCTAAAATATGCAGCATGCAAAAATAAACATAAATAATAAAATAATAAAACTCATAGACTGGTAGTGCGACTTCTGAGCTCCACGCAGTAGGCAAGTACCCCACCAGAACCACCGCTCTGATACCAACTGAAACGAACCAGACTCTAGAAATTTTTTTTTTTTAAACATATGCGGAATACATAAACTTAAAGTGTGGCTCGTTCCCTATTCTAAATCATTTTCTCAACAAAACATGAAATAGAAATAAATAATTATTTTAAGTCATAAAATCATCCGTGCTGATAAAAGACAACTGCATAAAAGTACCGAAAATGAATATGTTTAAAACCAAAATCTAAAAATGTATCATGACAACTTTGAAACATAAAGGCGGTCACGGGGTACTGCTGCAGCAGGCGCTCAGAGGTCCTCACCTCCAGTCGGGATATACTCATCAGCAGGGTCATCACCTGCACCATTTAAACCTAGTGAGCCTAGAGGCTCGGCATGCTCTATCGTATATCATAACAAAATACATACTAATAAAATCGCATGCAAGCACATACTTGTAATAAAGTAACGTTAAAAACATGAATGTGTGCATGATCTTAAAACATTGCTTCCTACATTTCATATCGTACATACGTAACATAAACATACAAAAGGCATGACATAACATAACATGAAAAACGTATGAGTCGTATTAGTGAATGTGAGCGGGCGTGTGACTGATCAGTGGAAATAACCAAAGTACGTGGCGATGTGGTTCACCCCGATATCACACGAGGATCCCTATATGTCACACCTATAAGTTGCCACTTCACCCCGATATCACACGAGGATCCATAGGCTGCCACTTCACCATGATATCACACATGGATCCATAGGCTCATAATCATATATTAAAATAGGGGATCCCCGGGCCCGACTACCCGGCTAGCTCCCATCATAAAACTTTGCCACATCACTTCAATCCCTCGGGTTTTATCATAAAAAGAGACATGCCTGATCGTTCATAAAATTTCATGATGCGTGCATCTCTTAAAATCATACAATTTAAAAGCTTAGCCCGGTAATGTATAATTAATTCTTTTCTTTAAAATATTTACGTACATAACATACTACATATATGATTATTTATACATTTACGGGCTTATACATTTTTCTACTTTGATCGAGGATTGATTCCGGGGTCTGGATCACCACTTCTAGTTTAATCACCGCTCTAAACTTAGCCGATTAAACGAATGTTCATCCCTTTTAAACATTTTTGTCTAATTAAATTAAATTTAGAATTATGAAAATCAAGGCTAGAAGTGACTAATAAAAATCAATTTCGAATTCTAGAAAACATTTAGGACTTATTAAAAATCGATTTTGACTTTTGAAATCAATTTAAATCAATTTTGACCTCTAAAGCCGATTTTGATCAAAAGACCGATTTTGACCAAATTAAATCTCAAAAATCGATTTTGACTCCAATAAGATTCCAAACGCCCCAATTTTGACTAAAAACTTAAAATTAAACATAGCTTTAATTATTTAAAAGGTTTGACTCAATTTTGACCTTCTAGTTATTTTCTTTAAAATTTGACCTTTGAAAAAATAATTAAATAAAAGGTCCGTAATTAAAATAACTTGGACATATTTTAAAAAATTTGACTCGGGACACGATGAACCAAACCGATCCAACCAAACCAAACCGGTTTGATCAAACTGGCTGGCCCAACCCGTTGCCCTACATCACGCGTGAGCCGTCGCTCCCTCCATGCGCGACGCCCACTTCCCGACATTCGTGCTCTCTGCTCTGTCTGGACCACCTCCAGGTCCAGACGGTTCCAACGGGACCAACCATGGTCCAAACCATGGCTCACAGTGCGCGCGCGAAGGCCATGAAGATGGCTGACTTCCTTGCGCGGCGCACCAGGTACACGTCACATGCAGCCATGGTTTTTGCTCGAACCAGCCCCTTTTTCACTACCTAAAGGTTACCATAAATCCACTAATGATCACCCCTAAGCCCCTGGAACACTCCTCGACCAAAGCTTCAAAGATTTTTTGGATCGAAAAATCATGTTAGAAAATGGGGTGTGTGCATGATCCGAAAATAAACATCATAGATCTCAATAATTCGCATACATGACATGCCATAATTCATTAAACAAAAGTGTAATATAGTCTAAATGGTGTGAAAAAGGATTGATTGTTGGCATACGGTGGCGGATCCGGATCCCACTTCCCGGGGCGCAGCGGAAAAACAAAAATTTGCCCGGAAAGTGTTCAATACATTAATATAAATCTACAAACATACAAAGGGTGTTCATAGATTGCTACCTTGCTGGAGTCTAGGCGCCTGGCTCCGATCAGTTTCACGAGGAAACCGGCACTTCAAACTGTAGGCGGCGGTAGATCGTCAATCAGGTCCACGACCGGAAACAATCTTCCTCCAATCAGCCCGCACTAGAAAGCTGACGGATTTTGGCACGGACGGAAACTCCTCGTCAAGCTGATCGGAACAAGTCCGATCAACGTATGCGGCGGCGGGGCGGAGGCACTTGGGCGGCGGCGCGACTGAGAGAGGGGGCGAGAGGAGAGGGGCGGCCGAGTGGTCTAGATGGAGGCTAGGTTATGAGTTGTGTGTGTTGTAATGAAGCCCTAAGTCTATTATAAGTAGATAGCAATGGACTTGGACCGGCCCAACGGGCCCGGGTCCAAATGACGATATCCATCACTGCGACTTCATTCAACTCCGATCTCCGATCAGATCGGACCGATCGACTCAGTTTCCAAAACTGAGTATTATGATGTGAAAAACCATTTTTCAGATACCTATTCCAAAATGACCGTTTTGCCCCTAAACAGCGGGAAATCGCAATTTGACCCCTGTTGACTTTTAGGAAGTCGTACTCCCTAAAATCCTCTTCTTATGCTCAACACATTGAGCTCAGTTTCCGTGCGAGAATCATGAATCCAGTACTTGTTTGACCCTCAATGGTTCAGGGATACAGCTAGCCGTGGGCCCGCAACCATTGCGGCTCCGAAATCACGATTTCGAACTTGCCCAATGGATCATGGTAAAGCGCCTAGCAACATCGCGCCATGATCCCCTAGGTATCACTGATAGTGCCTGCAAGAACCAGTTGGTCGTGGTTAGCATACAGTACGGTCCTTTCAACACATATATCCTGATCACATCAACGACCATTGGTAAATCGAGAATCGCTATAGATCCGATAGCTTTGCATACGTCTTGGAGATCGAATAGTGACATCGCGAGTGTTACTAGGCAAACCCATTTATCTAAAACACTTCTAGTACTCTGGCCAGAGATTTATACACTATTATCTCCTCAGATAGCATAGGATATCCACGCATGTAAGCGAGCGGTGAATCCTCGACAACGAAGCATCGACTCCTACATTCATCGTGATCTCACCCAATCCCGCCGCCTAATGACCCCAAGTGAGTCGGCAAACAGGTCAAAGTGAGACACCTATCATGTAGAGCCTCAATGAAGTTTCGAGTAGTGAGGACTAATCAGTACAACCAAGACCTCGGACTTATCCACTCGACAAATGGTAACCACTTGGAAAGTCAGAACGACGGTAGTTCGATAGATCACCAGGTCACTATCCATCTGCATGCTCAGAACGTCACAATGTTCCCTACCAATGAAACATGGTACTTCACATCGCAGATGCTAGTCTCAAGCTCGGGCGGCCTTATCCTCATTTTGACGGCCCAATCGACTAGGAACGAATTCAGAATACACAGTGACTATTAGATGTGTTTCATGATAGCCATCATATCCACTATCACATCTAACATACACTGTGGTGCATTCTAGGTCTTTATCAAACACAATTGTTAACATTATAATCACAATGAAGATAAAGAAT
>KV013960.1:84683-116448 GCA_001598015.1 Dorcoceras hygrometricum
AACATCGCCCCATGATCCCCTAGGTATCACTGATAGTGCCTGCAAGAACCAGTTGGTGGTGGTTAGCGTACAGTACGGTCCTTTCAATCTATATATCCCGATCAGATCAACGACCATTGGTAAATCGAGAGTCGCTAAAAATCCGATAGCTATGCATACATCTTGGAGATCGAATAGTGACATCGCGAGTGTAACTAGGTAAACACATTTACCTAAAACACTTCTAGTACTCTGACCAGAGATTTATACACTATTATCCCCTCAGATAGCATAGAATATCCACGCATGTCTGCGAGCGGTGAATCCTCGACAACGATGCATCGACTCCTACATGCATCGGGGTCTCACCCATTCCCGCCGCCTGATGACCCCAAGTGAGTCGGCAAACGGGTCAAAGTGAGACGCCTATCATGTAGAGTCTCAATGACGTTTCGAGTCGTGAGGACTAATCAGTACAACCAAGACCTCGGACTTATCCACTCGACAAATGGTAATCACTTGGAAAGTCCGAACGAGGGTAGTTCGATAAATCACCAGGTCACTATCTATCTGCATGCTCAGAACATCACAATGTTCCCTACCAATGAAACATGGTACTTCGCATCGCAGATACTAGTCTCAATCTCGGGCGGCCTTATCCTCATTTTGACGGTCCAATCGACTAGGAACATGTTCAGAATACACAGTGACTATTAGATGTGTTTCATGATAGCCGTCATACCCACTATCACATCTAATATACACTTTAGTGCATCTAGGTCTTTACTCAACGCAATTGTTAATCATTATACAAAACAATGAAAGTACAGAATGCCATATGAATAAATGCGAATATCATATATAAATATTGTTATATACAAGAGTCTATAAACCCACATGCCACAAGTTGGCTAGTTGGGCATCTACTCTAACAAAAATGGCATGTAATCATCTCAAAATTTTTTTCCCCTAGTCATGCACTCATTTCTACGTTGTCAGGAAATTCTAGGCGTTACAACTTCTTCACGATCTGTGAATCATAATTTTTCTAGCTCTAGTTCTTCCAGTGATTCTCCTATGCATTTTACAGGTGATGACATTCCTCAGGATGACGCTACCACTTCTGATATTCCTCAGATCGAAGAGACACTTGATGTTTAGATTTCATTGCCTACTGCTAGTGTCCCTTCAACAGATTACACAGAAGCATCTGCACAGCTCCGAGCTACGATTGATAAGATCTCTCTTGAGCAAGTGCAAACCAGATTCCACATAGACGAACTCAAGGCCGCTCTTTCTAAGAAAATTTCAGACCTTGAGACTGCGTTTCTTACTGGTTCTGATAATCAGGATAGGGTTGTTCTTCTTCAAAACAATGTTATCCATAAGGAGATGAAAGTTCAGAGAGCTGCTCTGCCGTGATGACAAAAAGGGGGAAAATAGCAGCAGTCGAGGTCCGCAGCCTCCTGAAGATAAAATCAGACCAAGTGGTGGTGGTAATAGGAGCGAACCTCCGAGGAAAGAGGAAGTGGATCTCATAGAGGAGGAGGAACAAGTTCTAGGGGATGGAATTGTTGGTTCAATTGAGCAGATTTTTAAGGGATGATTTGAGCAGAATTCAGTTTTTAGTTTTTCAGTTCTTTGTACAAAAATCTTGTACTTAGCCAGTTTTGGATATATATATAGCACGACTTTGAGCAATATATTTTGTCTCTTCTAAGTCATAGGCTGCTAAGTTTTGTCATCACCAAAAAGGAGGAAATTGTTAAGATAAAATTTATAAGTTTTGGTGATAAAGAAAACAAGATAAAGAACTGAATTTAGGAGATCAGATCTGGAAAGTTAGTAATTGTGTTTAACGGAAGAGAGATATTCAGATCAGAGCTTATCATATTTGGATATTCGGGTATTTTCAGTTATCAGGATATCAGAACTCAAATCATATTATATCAGTTTCAGTACAGAGGTTTGATAAACATATCAGAGCGTTTCAGTACAGAGGCTACATTAACAGATCCGATCAGTATCAGAAATTTAGATTTGAACATATTCTATTCCGAGTATTTCAAAAACAGAGATTCAGATCAGAACAGGGTATTACAGATATTCAGATAAATTCGGGTATTCAGTTTTGACAGAGTTACTGGTATAGAAAAGAAAAAGGAGGTATATTCGTAAAGGGGAGAAACTTCAGATATGACTGTGATAAGGTTAAAGAGAAGTAAAAGGGAAAGACATATAAAGAAGAAATGTTTCAGATCTGATTATATCGTTAAAGAAAAAGGGGAAGTTATGCAATAGAAGAAGTTAGCAAAGCTTACATAATTGAGAGCATATTACAGATCTCAGTGCCAAAATAGATTTGATTTTCAGATTTAACAGCTTATATTCCAAAGGATTCAACGATCGAGATTCAATCGTATAAAGCCTGTTAGACAAAGTGGATGAAAGAGACTCAAGTTCAGAGCTATTTAGAGTATATTCTGCAAGACTCGGAGTTGGTCCAAACGATGTTTACCTATTTTGGTATAAAGGTCAACTCAGCTCTGACAACCACAGACAAACCTTTGCATTGAATTAATGGAGCATTTAATGCATTCATACGGTGAAGATATGCAAACAAGGTTTGTGTCTACTGGCTCATTTATGACCGTTGATGATGGAGATGTATAAATAGCTGAAGATTTCAATCAAAAAAGCTCTCTTGACACTCTCAACTCTCCTGACTCTCTCGACTCTCTGCAATTTTTAAATCTCTCTCGTTGATTACTAACTCTCTGGGAAAAATAGTTTCAGAATCAATCTTTTGATATCCCAATATTCTCCATCTCGAAGAACACCAGTTTAGCTCTTAATCAGAAAATACCTTCTATATTTCTTCTGGTTTACATTTGAAAACATGTTTCATTGTAAAAGAAACCAGTGGATATATAGTACTCTGTTTGTATCGTATTCATTGTAAAATCAGTTCAGAGTCTATAATGAACGTGCTTCTTGAAGCAGTTTGAAAATATGTTCATTTGTATTCAACAGTGTAATCTGTGTGATAGAGGTTGCTAGGAGTTCATTGTGAGCGAGACTCTAGTGATCGGGTGTTTACAGAGGCTGTACTCATCAAATTCTTCTAGTGGAACCTTATTGAAAAGGAAGAAAGGGAGATGTATAATTTCAAATCTGAACTTGCAGAAACAAATTCTCGACCCTATCTCTTTATTTACTTGCATCGCACTTTACTATTAACTATTCACTGTTTGATCGGTTTCTTTTCGCACATTATTTTTTAACTGAGAAAACAGATTTGGACTGAGAGCCTCAGATCTGGTCACTCAGATCTGAGTTGAGCAAAGGCTTGTAAAATCATTTTTAAAGGTTTCGAAAAATAAAAATCGAATGAGTTCGTTCAACCCCCCCACCCTCTTCTGAAGTCCTGAGCTTAATTATACTATATTTTCGATTCCATTGATCCTATCAGTCCAAATCTCATATCTATAAAGAAATAAAATCCGTCACCAGCTCATTCTCATTAAACTTAACAACACAATCCAGCACTATCTCAGGGGACATCAAACTCACACTAGCAGGATTAGCAACAGACACGACCTTAAAGCCAGTGTGACACATGATGTGTGTGAGTCGGTTAAGTACAATGACCAGACCACGGAACAGCTGAACCCATAAAAGCAAAACTGGTATTGGATATATGAAGCATGAGAACAGCAAGCCCAGATGGTTACGAACAGACTTAAGAAGGATAAAGTGAAAGCTGGACCTAAGTCGTCTATTCCGAAAGATCAAAAACAACAATACTAGTAACTATGGACACGGAAACGCCGGCCTTTGATAAGCACAACACCACAGCTAGATCAGCTCCCGCCGCCCGTCTGCCCCAGATCTGTCTCACCTACACCATAAAATCTAGTGAGCCTAGGGGCTCAGCAAGTAAATCTGAGTGTAACAAAATCACTTAATGCAGGCAACCACATCGTATCATAAAAAAACATGGTTTAAAGGAAGGCATTTAAACATAAACTTCTTTCGTAAACATCATATTTGGGAAACAACCAAGATCTCATCAATATTTTCTTGTGATTTATGGCTTAGAAGCTCTCCTTAGGTCCCTAGGCGCTTGATCAAGCTACATCTGAATTAATTTCTATATGGCATGAAGCCCAATATGAAGGGGCAACTGACACTCTTGACAGCTGTCACCCTTCCGTGGTGACCGTCTGTTATCTATGCCATAAATACTTTAAAACTGAACATTTCTTCCTTTAAACAAACATTTGATCGAAATCAGATCAACATTTATCGGGATTCACTTCTTTAAAATATCATTTCTCTTTAACACTTCACTGAGCGTCAGATTTGACTACTGGGGCGAAAAGAGATTTGGCTAACGGAAATAGTACTCGGGTACAAATCAGATCTTAGCAATGGAAAAATATTTTACAATAAGAGTGGTTTCGCTAACGTTAAAACAGAGGTGATCAAGGAACAACATCGTTAGCGTGAAGCAGACTTGACTAAGGCGTCGCTAGCATCGAAGTAGATTTGGCTATCAGAAATAGTAGTGATAGCGTGAAATATATTTGGTTATAGAGTCGGTATTGCTAGCGGGAAAACAGATTTGACTGTATGAAACAATGTTTAAATACGAAACGACTTCAGATGTGGGAAACAGATTTGACGTGCGAAAATCAGATTTGAATGTAGAATCAAATCGCTAGCGTAGAAAAACATATTTGGCTATTGAACTAGTGCTGCAGCATCATGAACGGCATCCAAAGATACCAGTTCCGCCTATCAAACCAGAACAAAATCCCGATTCAAACAATATCACCGATTACTTTGGAATCAAGTCCAGACACCTCCATTCACCAGAAAGAAGAACTTCATAATCGTACAATAAACTAGAACTGTACTGCTCAATGTTTTAAGAACAACATCAATATCTGCGTGAAAACATGCTGGAGAGTATTAAAATAGAAAACAATACTGTGAACCCGATCTTCCATTTTGATAACCAAGCATGAACATGAACATAGCTATATCTTGGACATAGACAGGCAAGCAAACACAGAACTGAGGAAAAACAGTATATGCTTTACTGGTGTAGCAAAGAATCATATTTTACTTGCCTTAGACTGGAAATACGAAGACAACAGGTTTCTTGCAGACAATCTCCTCAAGCACTAACGACGAGCTCATTAAGGTTTTTGAGAGAATGAAAGAAAATCCTTTGCATTAAAATGATCTCTGTTTTACGAAATAAATAATTTTCGGGAGAGGGAGTTGTAGCAGGTAAACATACTCGAGTAGGCATGGGATATCCTACCAACTATTTGTCCTTTCAAAAGATTTGTTAAAAGCTCCAATCCACTGTTTTAAATTTGTAAATCTGCCAAAAGATTTTAAAAAGAACAAATTGCTCATTTAAAAGCATTTTTGTACGAAATCTGAAAATCTGCTCGCGTCTTATGTTTGGGGCGAAATCTTCCTGGAAACCTTCTGAATCGTGTCTCAAATATGAAATGAAGAAATCAGCTTTTTAAATAAGTAACTGAACTTAAGCTGAAATCTGAACATGGAAATATCAACATGGCCCTTAAAAATAAAAGGGTTCATAAATGTGGTCCTATGGATTTCGGGGCCCTACAACTCTACCCTCCTTATTGAAATTTCGTCCTCGAAATTTACTTACCAAACAGATCTGGTTAAAGGCTATGCATATCAGCTTCGGTTTCTCATGTAGCTTCTCGTTCTGTTTCGTTAGACCTTTGCACCTTAACCATAGGAATACTACGGTTCCTCAATTTCCTAATCTCTCAAAGAAGAATCCTCTCAGGTCTCTCTTCGTAACTCAGATCTGATGCTAACTGAAGCTCATGGCTCAGTACCTGCGACGGGTTGGGAATATACTTTCTCAAAGCCTACACATGGAATAAACTATGCACTGAAGATAGATGCGGGGGCAATGCTAAACGATAAGCCACTGTTCCTACTCTGTCCAAAATCTCATAAGGCCCAATGTATCTTGGACTCAACTTTCCTTTCTTCCCAAAACGCACACTCCTTTCGTAGGAGCTACTTTCAAAAATACGTGGTCACCAACTTCAAAGTTCAGCTCTCTTCGTCTATTGTCAGCATAACTCTTTGTCTGCTCTGAACTGCTCTCATCCGTTCTCTAATCTTCCTAACAGCCTCAGCTATTTGTTCTACCACATCTGGTCCTAAACCAGCTCGCTCACCTACCTCATCCCAGTGAAGAGGTGTTCTACATTTGTTACCATAGAGATCTTCGATGGGGCCATATGTATAGAAGCCTAGAAACTGTTATTATATGCGAATTCTACCAACGGTAGATTTAAATCTCACCTCTCTGAAAAATCCACAATACAAGCTCTGAGTAGATCTTCTAAAATCTGAATCACCCTTTCTGATTGACCATCGGTCTGGGGGTGAAAGGCTGTACTAAAGGTCAGCTTAGTACCCAAAGCTCTATGCAAGCTCTTCCAAAAAGCTGACGTAAACTTTGGATCCCTATCAGATACAATCGAAACTGGAACACCATGCAG
This sequence comes from Dorcoceras hygrometricum, assembly GCA_001598015.1. Lineage (NCBI taxonomy): Eukaryota > Viridiplantae > Streptophyta > Magnoliopsida > Lamiales > Gesneriaceae > Dorcoceras > Dorcoceras hygrometricum. Next base: position 91,238 of record KV013960.1, read on the forward strand.
CCTTGCTATCTCTTTTACATACAGCTCTGCATATTTTCTCACAATCTTAACTAGTAAAATTGAGCTGACTTAGTGAGTCTGTCTACAATAACCCAAATAGAATTGTATCCTTGAACGGTTCTGGGTAGAAAAACCACAAAATCCATAGCTATGCACTCCCATTTCCATTCTGGAATAGTCAGGGGCTTCAACGTTCCCGCTGGTATTTGGTGTTCAGCTTTCACCAATTGGCAGTTAAACATTCTGAGACAAATTTGGAAATGTCTCGTTTCATTCCTGGCCACCAATATAACTTCTGGAGATCCTTATACATCTTAGTACTCCCCGGATGTACAGAGTATGGGGCTGAGTGGGCTTCTGCCATCAGATCTGATCTCAGGGTGTCTACTTGGGGCACCCACATCCGGCCATGAAATCTCACTACTCCTCCTTCTGAGAAATAGAGATTGCTACCTCTCTCTCTATCTTTTTTAACCCACTTCTGAAGCTTCTCATCTCTCATCTGTCCTTCTCGGATCTGGTATATTAGATTTGATCTAATGGTGAGATCTGCCATGATCACAGTACTAGCACTGGGTACCAACTCTAATCCGAACTTCTCAATATCACAGGCTAATGGTCTCTGGACAATGAGCTGGGCTAATCCAATTGATTTCCTGCTTAGAGCATCAGCCACTACATTGGCCTTTCCTGGATGATAGCTGATTGTACAATCATAATATTTCACCAGCTCTAACCATCTCCTCTGCCTCATATTGAGTTCCTTTGGGGTAAAAAATTACTTGAGGATCTTATGATCTGTGATTAGTTTGACACTTCTCCCCATAAAGGTAATGTCTCCAGATCTTCAAGGCAAAGACTATAGCTGCCAGCTCTAAGTCATGCGTGGTATAATTATTCTCATGATCCTTAAGTTGTCTGGAACCATTGGAAATTACTCTACGGTCCTGCATCAGTACAACACCTAAGCTCAACTTGGACGCATCTAGATGACAAACTTTCCTTGATCAGATGGCATGGTTAGCATAGGAGCTTCTATCAAAGCTTGTTTCAACTTGTCAAAGCTGAGTTGGCAATCGGGGGTCCAATCGTATTTAACCTGCTTTTTTTTTAGCGAGGTTAAGGGAACAACTATATTCAAAAATCCCTTAATAAAACGACTATAGTATCCCGCCAAACCCAAGAAACTCTTTATTTCTGAAACATATTTGGGAACTGGCCACTCATGTACAGCTTCTACCTTGGCCGGGTCAACCTCCAATCCATCCTTAGATATAATGTGACCTAAGAACGCAACTTTCCCCAACCAAAAATCACACTTACTAAACTTGGCAAACAACTGCTTATTCTTCAAAACTTGGAGCACCGTTCTAAGATGGTCTGCGTGCTCAGATTTGGTCTTGGAGTACACTAAGAAAACTGATCCAAAAATGGTTGGAAAACTCTATTCATCAAATCCATAAAAGCTGAGGGTGCATTGGTAAGTCCAAAAGGCATTACTAAAAATTCATAATGGCCATAGCGTGTTCTAAAGACAGTCTTATGGATATCAGCTGGTTGAATCTTCAATTGGTGGTAACCAGATATCAAGTCGATCTTGGAAAAGACTATTGATCCTTTGAACTGGTCAAACAGATCCTCAATCCTAGGAAGGGGATATTCCATAAAAGCTGAGGGTGCATTGGTAAGTCCAAAAGGCATTACTAAAAATTCATAATGGCCATAGCGTGTTCTAAAGACAGTCTTATGGATATCAGCTGGTTGAATCTTCAATTGGTGGTAACCAGATATCAAGTCGATCTTGGAAAAGACTATTGATCCTTTGAACTGGTCAAACAGATCCTCAATCCTAGGAAGGGGATATTTATTCTTAATGGTCAGCTTATTCAACTCTCGGTAATCTATACACAACCTCAGACTCCCATCTTTCCTCTTAACAAATAACACAGGGGCACCCCACGGTGACGTGCTCGGTCTAATGAAACCCTAATCCAACAGATCTTGTATATGTTCCTTTAATTCTCTCATCTCCGATGGAGCAAGGCGATAGGGTGGTCTGGATACTGGTGCTGCTCCTGGCACTAAATCGATAGTGAATTCCAGCTCTCGATTTCGTGGTAGTCCATGTACATCTTCTGGGAAAACTTCGGGAAACTCATTCACTACCCCCACATCAGAAATTTGTGGTATACTAATCGTAGCTAAGGACGATAGGCTTGCCAAAAATCCTATCCCACTTTTCCTTAAATAGCTTTGAGCCTTAAGAGCTGATATAATGCATGGAATACTCCTAATCTGGTTGGCTTCAAACATGAACGGGTCTCCTCGGGGTGGGTTGACCACTACTGATCTGAACTTAAAGTCAATTACTACCCCATACTTGGTTAACCAATCCATTCCCAAAATCATATCGAACTCAGGCATAGGTAGCACAATCAAATCTACGGTAATCAAATTCCCCTGGAGCCTAAGTTCTAAATCTCGAAACAGATCATGGGACACTAGTTCTTCTCCTGAGGGAACCATTACGCAAAAGCCTATAGTTACTTGGTCAGGTCTGATGGGTAACTTCTTAGCAAACTTGGGTGCTATAAAAGAATGGGTAGCACCTGAATCTATCAATGCTATGGAGGGCATACCAGCACTCAAGATCTTACCCGTAACCACCGTTGAATCTGGGTTGGCTTGCTCAGATGTCATCACAAAAGCTCTACTGGTCACCAGCTGCTTTGAATTTGGGAAGTTCTTAATAACATCCCCTGGCAACCCACATCTATAGCAGACGTTCTGACCAAGTCTGCATGGACCAGAGTGATTCTTCTAGAACTTAGGACACACTATCCTGTTGTTGGTAGCAGGAACTGCACTAATGGGTTGGATTGATAGGGTTTTTTGCTCTTTGGGTCTCTGCTGGTTCTTGTTCTGTTTCTTAAACGACCTCTGGTATTTCGGGTGGAAGGCCTGTCTCTTTTGTTGCCTATCTTCTTCCACATCTTTCCAATCTCTCTCAACACGCAGGGCTCTATCCACTGCTTCTCTGTAAGTTCTTGGTGCAGATATCCTAACATTCAACTTGAATGTAGGCTTCAACCCTCCACAAAGTGGCTCAACTTATCCTCGGGATCATTTCCAATAAGAGGCACAAAATAACATCCTCTTTCAAAGGTCCACACATACTCCTGTACAGTCATACTTCCTTGTTTCAGAGTTAGGAACTCCCTCTTCAATTCAGACCTCTTGTCTGCTTTGAAATACTGTTCGAAGAATACTCGCTTGAATTCTCCCCACGTAATATTTTCCAGATCCACAGATAACTAGGCTCCTTCCCACCAGATAATAGCATCATCCCTCAACATATAGATAGCGCATCTGGGCCTATCCAAATCTGGCATCTGGAGGTATTCAAAAATAACCTCCATCGACTTGATCCAGCTCTCAGCAGCCAGCGGATCTATTGCACCACTAAACTCCTCTGGTTTCTATCTTCGAAAATTCTCCCGTGGGTCATCGTGGCTTGGTCCTCTACTGTTAGAAGATTTGCCATTGCCTCTGTCGATTTGTTCTACCAACAGCCTTAGGAGTTGGGTAATACTAGCATTACTGTCGGGGCTGGTTTCTTCTAAGTGAATATTTCTTCGACTCCACCACAAATGAACATCAGAACATGCTATATTAAAATACAAATGCTCTGAAACATAAAATATAACTCATAGCTCTGGAGAAACAGTCGGCGAAATCTGTCCCAACAGGAAGTGCATGTGTTTATCTCAGGATCATGCTCTGATACCAAGTTGTGACGCCCACGCCCAGGGGTCAACAGATTTGAGTTGAATCGAAATAACAAAATGAAAAGAAGGGCTGAATGATGATTATTGTAAGCTGTATTTCTTACAACATAAAAAAATCGAAATACAACCACACTTGGCGCCAGATAATAAATAGCGGAAACAGATCTGAGTAACAGATTTGATATAAATTGCAAAGTGTGATATTAGAACTTCTGGAATTCTATATGAACTCTCTATTTTTGTAATGGATATTAATACAGATTTGACAAAAGATCAAAAACAACAATACTAGTAACTATGGACAAGGAAATGCCGGCCTTTGATAAGCACAACACCACAGCTAGATCAGCTCCCGCCGCCCGTCTGCCCCAGATCTGTCTCACCTGCACCATAAAAGCTAGTGATCCTAGGGGCTCAGCAATTAAATCTGAGTGTAACAAAATCACTTAATGCAGGCAACCACATCGTATCATAAAAAAACATGGTTTAAAGGAAGGCATTTAAACATAAAATTCTTTCGTAAACATCATATTTGGGAAAAAACCCAGATCTCATCAATATTTTCTTGTTATTTATGGCTTAGAAGCTCTCCTTAGGTACGTAGGCACTTGATCAAGCTACATCTGAATTCAATTCTATATGGCATGAAGCCCAATATGAAAGGGCAACTGACACTCTCTACAGTTGCTCAACCTTCCGTGGTGACCGTCTGTTATCTATGCCATAAATCCTTTAAAACTGAACATTTCTTCCTTTAAGCAAACATGTGATCGAAATCAGATCAACATTTATCGGAATTCACTTCTTTAAAATCTCATTTCTCTTTAAAACATCACCGTGCGTCAGATTTGACTACTGGGGCGAAAACAGATTTGGCTAACGGAAACAGTACTCGGGTACAAATTAGATCTTAGCAATGGAAACAGATTTGACTATAAGAGTGGTTTCGCTAACGTTAAAACATAGGTGATCAAGGAACAACATCGTTAGCGTGAAGCAGACTTGACTAAGGTGTCGCTAGCATCAAAGTAGATTTGGCTATCGGGAATAGTAGTGCTAGCGTGAAATGTATTTTGTTATAGAGTCGGTATTGCTAGCGGGAAAACAGATTTGACGGTATGAAACAGTGTTTAGATACGAAACATACTTCAGATGTGGGAAACAGATTTGACGTGGGGAAATCAGATTTTAATGTAGAATCAAGTCGCTAGCATAGAAAAACATATTTGGGTATTGAACTAGTGCTGCAGCATCACGAACGACATCCAAAGATACCAGTTCCGCCTATCAAACCAGAAAAAAATCCTGATTCAACCAGCATCACCGATTACTTTGGAGTCAAGTCCAGACATCGCCTTTCACCAGAAAGAAGAACTTCATAATCGTACAATAAACTAGAATCTGTAATTCTCAATGTTTAAAAAACAACATCAAAATCTGCGTGAAAACATGCTGGAGAGTTTTAAAACAGAAAACAATACTGTGAAACCCGATCTTTCATTTTCATAACCAAGCATGGACATGAACATAGCTATATCTTGGACATAAACAAGCAAGCAAACACAGAACTGAGGAAAAACAGTATATGCTTTAATGATGTAGCAAAGAATCAGCTTTTACTTGCCTTAGACTGGAAATACGAAGACAACAGGTTTCTTGTAGAAAATCTCCTCAAGCACTAATGACGAGCTCCTGAAGGTTTTTGAGAGAATGAAAGAAAATCCTTTGCAGTAAAATGACCTCTGCTTTACGAAATCAATAATTTAAGGGAGAGGGAGTTGTAGCAGGTAAACATACTCGAGCAGGCATGGGATATCCTACCAACTATTTGTCCTTTCAAAAGATTTTTCAAAAGCTCCCATCCACTGTTTTAAATTTGTAAATCTTCCAAAAGATTTTAAAAAGAACAAATTGCTCATTTAAAAGCATATTTGAACGAAATCTGAAAATCTGCTCGCGTCTTATGCTTGGGGAGAAATGTTCCTGGAAACCTTTTGAATCGTGTCTCAAATCTGAAATGAAGAAATCAGCAAATAAGTAACATGAACTTAAGCTGAAATCTGAACATGGAAATATCAACATGGCCCTTAAAAATAAAAGGGTTCATAAATGTGGTCCTATGTATTTCGGGGCGCTACAGTTTCACCTTTTTCATGTTCTTCCGACTTAACACATCGGCTACCTTATTTGACTTACTTTTTGGAAGCGGAACACGAACCGATTTACGCTATTCCAGGTTCTTATTGAGCGTAGCAAAATCAAGGTTTATCATTATGTCAACGAAGTTTCTATGGTGTTCTACCTTTGCGTAGTCTCGGTCCAGAGTGTAAGGCTCCGCACCTGAGCCTCGTTACACTTAGCTGAAGTGAAAGGTATAAGTGAAGAGAATAGAAGAGATTCAGTCCGTCACTTAGCCAAGTCTATATACACAGTTTACGCAATTCCGTACCGACGCCACACTACTACAACATTAATTAACTTAATGGCTAAGCGATTTCATAAGCTGAGCTTGCTGACCTTACTTCGTAACCTCAACGTATTTTTTTTACTTGCCTTTCTTGGGTGGTAGTTTATTGTCAAGTCATAGTCTTTTAAAAGTTCGAGCCATCGTCTCTGTCTCAGGTTAAATTCTTTCTGAGTGAATATATACCTGAGGCTCTGATGGTCAGTGAATACTTCACATTTTGCCCCGTAATGATAGTGCCGTCAAATATTTAGAGCAAAAACCACCGCAGCTAGCTCTAGATCATGTGTTGGGTAGTTGTGTTCATGCGTCTTTAGTTGTCTTGAGGCATAAGCAATTACTCTGTCATATTGCATGAGTACACACCCTAGTCCTCCTTTAGATGCATCGTTTTAGATAGTAAAGCTTTTGTCTCCTACGTGTAGCATTAGAACAGGGGCAGATTCAAGCTTTGTCTTCAGAGTTTCGAAAGTTACCTCACATTCTTCGTTCTAGTTGAACTTGGAGTTCGTCTAGGTGAGTCTAGTGAGTGGTATAGCTATTGAAGGATTCTGAAGAGAACCTTCTACGAACATACGATAATATCCAGTCAATCACAAGAAGCTTCTAACTTCTGTCACTGTCTTAGGTATAGTCCAGTCCATGATAGCTTCTACCTTTTTCGGATCCACTGATACACCTGCTTCGGAAATTATTGTTAGAGTAGATGCCCAACTAGCCAACTTGTGGCGTGTGAGTTTTATTGACTCTTGTGTATAACGATCTTTATTTATGAAATACGCATTTCTTTATGGCATTCTTTATTTTCATTATGTTATAATATTAACAATTGTATTGGATAAAGACCTAAAATGAACCATAGTGTATGTTAGATGTGATAGTGAATATGATGGCTATCATGAAACACATCTAATAGTCACTGTGTATTCTGAACTCGTTCCTAGTCGATTGGGCCGTAAAAATGAGGATAAGGCCGCCCGAGCTTGAGACTAGCATCTGCGATGTGAAGTACCATGTTTCATTGGTAGAGAATATTGTGATGTTCTGAGCATGCAGATGGATAGTGACCTGGTGATCTATCGAACTACCCTCGTTCGGACTTTCCAAGTGGTTACCATTTGTCGAGTGGATAAGTCCAAGGTCTTGGTTGTACTGATTAGTCCTCACTACTCGAAACGTCATTGAGACTCTACATGATAGGCGCCTCACTTTGACCCGTTTACCGACTCACTTGGGGTCATTAGGTGGTGGGATTGGGTGAGGTCCCGATGCATGTAGGAGTCGATGCTTCGTTGTCGAGGATTAACCGCTCGCTTATATGCGTGGCTATGCTATCTGAGAAAATAATAGTGTGATGAATCTCTGGCCAGAGTACTGGATGTGTTTTAGGTAAATGGGTTTACCTAGTAACACTCACGATGTCACTATTTGATCTCCAAGATGTATGCATAGTTATCGGATCTCTAGCGACTCTTGATTTACCAATGGTCGTTGATCTGATCGGGATATATATGTTGAAAGGACCGTACTGTACGCTAACCACGACCAACTGGTTCTTGCAGGCACTATCAGTGATACCTAGGGGATCATGGCGCGATGTTGCTAGGCGCTTTACCATGATCCGATGGGCAAGTCCGAAATTGTAATTTCGGAGTCACAATGGTTGTGGGCCAACGGCTAGCTGTATCCCTGAACCATTGAGGGTCACACAAGTACTGGATTCACGATTCCCGCACGGAAACTGAGCTCAATGTGTTGAGCATAGGAGGAGGATTTTAGGGAGTGCGAGTTCCTAAAAGTCAACAGGGTCAAATTGATATTTCCCAAAGTTGAGGGGCTAAACTGTAATTTTGGACTAGGTGGTCTGAAAAATTGTTTTCACATCATAATACTCTGTTTTGGAAACTGTGTTGATCGGTCCGATCTGATCGACGATCGGGATTATGATGAAACCACGGTGATTTAAATGAACCGAATGTTCATATGACATGGGTTCAAGCCCATGTATGATTTAAATACTAGACTTGGTTTAGGGCTAGATCACAACATAACTTTTGCATCTCACAACCCTAAAAAGCGCCACCCCTCCTCTTCATAAGCCTCACGGCCGCCGGCTACTTCTTGCGCCGCCGCCGCCGCCGGTGATCACGTGAATGGACTTGTTCCGATCAGCGTGACGAGGAGATTCCATTCGTGCCAAATTCGTCAGGCCTTCTAGTGCAGGCTGACGAAGGAATACTGCTTCCGGTCATGGACCTGATTAAGGAGTTTCTACCGTCGCCTACCGTGAAGAGCCAGAATTTCCTATGAATCTGGTTGGAGCCAGGCGCCTCGACTCCAGCAAGGTGACACTCTATAAAACATCCTATGTATGTTTTATGTTTTGATTTATATGTATTGAACGATTTCCGGGGCAATTTTTTAAACTTCCGCTGCACCCCCGGGAAACGGGATCCGGATCCGCCACTTGGCCAACAGTGGTATCAGAGCCAAGGCTCGGATCTATCAATACATAATTTGTGCCTTATTGCATCAAATCACAGATTTTCCAAAAAAAAAAAAAAACATGCCTGCACTGTAGCCGCCGCACGCAGGCACTGTATCCGCCGCATGCTACTCGTGCGGCGGGCGTCGTCGTGCGGCCGTCGTCCGGCGTACTCGAGGCGACGTTGCGACGCTAATTTTCGACTCCTTGGATTTTCGGGCCTGTCCCGTATGGCCCGAGGAGCATGCCTGCACTGTAGCCGCCGCACGCAGGCACTGTATCCGCCGCATGCTACTCGTGCGGCGGGCGTCGTCGTGCGGCCGTCGTCCGGCGTACTCGAGGCGACGTTGCGACGCTAATTTTCGACTCCTTGGATTTTCGGGCCTGTCCCGTATGGCCCGAGGAGTTTTCGGGCCAATATTTGATATTGGGCCAATTTTGGTTGGACCAAAAATGATTTTGGAATTTTTGAGATTTTGGTCCTAAATTTGTTTTATGCCGAATTTGATGCAATTAAATTGACAAAAAGTGATTTTATTTATGAAATATGATTTTATAATTACAATATGAGTTTGATGATAAAATATGATTTTGTTGACAAAATATGATTTTATTTATAAAATATTATTTTATAATTAAAATATGATTTTGTTGGTAATTATCAAATTTGATTTGATTATTTAATTTATGTCAATTAATTATATTGATTGCATGTTTGGGATGATCGAGAGCCGTGCCCAATGTGTTAGGTGTATGCTCTAGGTTTTGCGATTTTGGTTGTAAATATTGTTGATATATCATTTATTAAGTGGGCCTGGTTTATGGCCCGTTCCCACCCCTTCAAATGTATCCCAATGTGTCATGAATATTTAATTGTAAATATTAGATTTAGTGGGAGGACATTTGAAGATGGTGGCGATGACGATCAAAGATATTGAAGACCGAAGATCTGTAAAACCGGAAGCTAATGTAATAGGATTGCATTGCATATTGCATTTCACCTAGGACTGGACCTAGGTCCGTGATTGGCAACCACGGACCGCATAGCTCTCGCGATCGATCATCCCAAAGTTTATATATGTGATATATATGTTAGTTGAATCCGCATGTTAAATTATGATTAAATTTTTATGAGACCAAATTTTTCAAAAATAAAATCCCTCGTTTTAAATATTATTTAAAACTGATATCAAGATTAAAAGTTTATTCGATAAACTAAGGGAATTTAAATCTGTTTAAATTTTCCTACCTTCCATCAACAAGGGGTGTACGTCGATGCTACCCGCATACATGGCCCGGCTCATATTATTGAGGGGGTTATGTATGCCGAAAAGCTGTAAATGTCTCGCCCCGAGACCGAGACTCATGACATCGGCAATATTAAACAATTTAAAAATTATTAAACATTAAGCCATCATAGCGTAGCTCAAACCAGTCTATTACATATCCAAAATAATATCGTTTTTACATCGGAAAAATCAGAGAAATAGCGGAAGCGAAAAATTTTAAAATATAAATACATCATCAAAACGGAATCTTCACCAGCCCCAGAACTGATCTTGTTCTTCTTCTTCTACCTGCTCTTCATTCTTATCTGGGTGGAGAAGTAAGGGTTGAGTGTTTGGGGAAACACTCAGCAAGTGGGGGATACCATTCGAGCATACAAAATATACTTATACATATACTGAATAACAGATTTCAGCACAGAGCTTTAGACAGAACAGAGCATAGCATAACAGAGCAAAGCATTTCATAACAGAGCATAGCATAGCATAACAGAGCATAGCATAGCGTAGCAGATAGCACTGATGATTACTTCATGTCTATGGTTTACTGATCAGTCCTAAGTTTTACTCCTCTAAGCGGTCGAGGCCATTAGTTACACCAAGTAACCCAGAAATCCGAAATATTTCGTAAACCCATATAACGATAGAATCGTGTCTATGGTTTACTGATCAGTCCCTAAGTTTTGCTCCTCTAAGGGGTCGAGGCCATTAGTTACACACAGTAACCCAGAAATCCGAAATATTTCGTAAACCCATATAACGACAGCAAAAATCAGTACAAGCGGAGTTTGACACGAAACAGAGATTTGAACAGAAATGTGCTCGAACAGTAGACGAAAAACTGAACTTTCGAAATGAATATATATAATATGAAACGAATATATTATTTAGCAAAAGCCCACTTACCAAAATCTGAAATTTGGTAGAGTCTGGTATACGAATCTGGGGTGAAGTCTGGTAGCACGAATCCTGCTATTTGAACGAAGTCTGGCAGTAAATCGATTTCACGAATTCTTCCTAAGTCTCGCACCTGCTGGATCGTTGCTTGCACAGAACTTTGGCTAACAAACCTGCTGGAATTTTCGCAGCACTTTGTCGTGAGAGTTTATGATTTATCTTGCTGAGTTTCGAAGCGGTGTGGAGAGTTCTGTGATTACAATCAGTATTTATAGGTGGCGAGGAGGGGGAGTCGAGCGTCCGTCATTAAAGGACTTTAATTCCTCTTTACGTTGCCCGTTACAAAATCATCAATGTAGGCAATGATTTGGGTTAGTAATTCGACCATTAATCCTCTAAATTGGCCGTTACACCTCGTGAATCTGATCTGTATTCGTGTAGAAACTGTTGGAATTCGCGAGCTAAAATCTGAATTTTCGTTGGTCAAAGCTGGGTTGACCGTCCAACAGTTGGTTTGACTTTCCTACGTCTGGTTTGACCTTTCTGCGTCTGGTTTGACCTCCCTGCGTCTGGTTTGACTATTCCTGCAGCTGGTTTGACCATTCCTGCAGCTGGTTTGACCTTCCTGCAGCTGGTTTTTCCTGCGTCTGGTTTAACTATTCCCGCAGCTGGTTTTTTTTCCTGCGTCTAGTTTAACTATTCCCGCAGCTGGTTTTTCCTACGTCTGGTTTAACTATTCCCGCAGCTGGTTTTTCCTGTCGCAACGCATTACTCAGAATCCCCTCGCTGCTGGTTCCAAAACGACGTCGCTCTACCTCTTCGACTGTTTTCCCAAACCAGCAGCTGGTCGCTCTAAACTCACGCATCTGCTGATCCAGTAGTCAACACTCAAAAATATTGACCAACACGTGTCGCTCTCTCGATCACTCTCGCATTAAAACCACGTCTGCCAGTAGCAACCTCTAATGCGCAACTGCTGGTTCTTTGTAACGACGGCGTTTTACTCTCGCGCCATTAACTGGTGGATTTCGACCACCTGTTGATTTTCGACCAGCAGGCGAATTTTATTTATTTATTTTTTTTTTGAAGCTGAATTTTCGGGTTTTCACATCCCTCCCTCCTTAAAAGAAGTTTCGTCCTCGAAACTTTGGTTACTCTAATTATCGAAAAGGTAGGGATATTGGTTTCGCATCTTTTCTTCCACCTCCCACGTGGCTTCTCTTTCGGTGTGGTTGGACCACTGGACCCTGACATAAGGGATCGTTCTTCGTCGGAGTACCTGGTCCTTTCTGTCCACGATTCTAATCGGGACTTCTTCATAATTCAGTCCTTGGGTTAGATTTCCTTCCACAAGAAGTGGCCCTTCATCAAGAACATGACTAGAGTCTGAGATATATCTCCTTAGATGAGATACATGGAAGACATTACGGATTATCGACATATTGGGTGGTAAGGCCAGTCTGTAGGCAAGTGTTCTACTCTTTCGAAGATTTCGAATGCTCCGACATACCGGGGATTCAGTTTTCCGGCCTTGTCGAATCGGACTACTCCTTTCATTGGTGAAACCTTAAGGTACACTTTTTCACCTACTTCGAATGCCAAAGGTCTTCTCTTTAGATTTGCCCAGCTCTTCTGTCGATCCTGGGCTGCCTTCAGTCTCTCCTTGATAATGGCTACCTTTTTCACTGTCTCTGGCACGAGCTCAGGTCCTGTGATAGCCTTCTCCCCAACTTCATCCCAATATAGCGGCGATCGACATTTCCGACCATAGAGGGCTTCATATGGTGCCATCCCTATGCTGCTGTGGTAACTATTGTTGTATGCGAACTCTATTAGGGGTAGATGTTCGCTCCAATTGCTACCGAAGTCTAATGTGAAAGTCCGCAGCATGTCTTCTAGGGTCTGGATGGTCCTCTCAGTTTGTCCATCTGTTTGCGGGTGATAAGCAGTACTGAGAGTAACCTTACTTCCCATGGCTTCTTGGAAGCTCTTCCAAAAACGAGATACGAACCTTGGGTCCCTATCTGACAGGATGCTTGTTGAACTCCGTGCAGCCTGACGATGTTGTCCATGTACAACGAAGCTAACTTTTCCAAGCCGTAGTTCATTCAGACATGTAGAAAATGCGCGGATTTTGTTAACCTATCCACGATTACCCATATTCCATCGTGGCCTAGTCTTGTCTTCGGTAGGCCAACTACAAAGTCCGTGGATATGTTTTCCCACTTCCATTATGGAATTTCTAGTGGTTGTAACAATCCTCCAGGTCTTTGATCTTCGGCCTTGACTTGTTGGCATACCTGGCATCTTGCAACAAAATCAGCAACACCTCTTTTCATCCCATTCAACCAAAAGTGTTCCTTCAAATCTCTGTACATCTTTGTACTTCCCGGGTGGATTGAGAATTTGGACTTATGTGCTTCAGACATCACTTCCTGACGGAGGTTCTCGATGTCGGGTACACATAGTCGTCCGTTCATCCAAAGGATCCCATCTTGGTCCGTCCAGAAATCAGGGGATTCCCTTTCCTTGATCTGTTCTTTCAGCCTCATCAAGCCGAGGTCTTGATCTTGTTTTAGCTTGATCAATTCCTTAAAGCATGGTTGGGCTGAGACCGAAGATAGTATCACCTTGTTCATATTCTTCCGACTTAGCGCATCGGCCACCTTATTTGCTTTTCCTGGGTGGTAGTTGATCGTTAAGTCGTAGTCCTTTAACAGTTCGAGCCATCTCCTCTTTCTCAAATTCAATTCCTTCTGAGTGAATATGTACTTGAGACTTTGATGGTCGGTGAATACTTCGCATTTTGCACCATAAAGATAGTGTCGCCAAATCTTTAGGGCAAAAACCACCGCTGCAAGCTCTAAGTCGTGAGTCGGGTAGTTGCGTTCGTGCGTCTTCAGTTGCCTTGAGGCATACGCAATTACTCTGCCATCTTGAATGAGCACACATTCTAGTCCTTCTTTCGAGACATCACTGTAGATGGTAAAGCCTTTGTCCCCTACGGGTAACGTCAGAACAGGGGCAGATGCAAGCTTCATTTTCAGAGTCTCGAAGCTTGTCTCACACTCTTCGTTCCAGTTGAACTTGGAGTTCTTCTGGGTGAGTTGCGTGAGTGGTAAGGCTATGAAAGAGAAGCCTTATACAAACTTTCGATAGTAGCCGGCCAACCCAAGAAACTTCTAACTTCTGTCACCGTCTTCGGTGCAGGCCAGTCCATTATGGCTTCCACCTTCTTTGGATCTACTGATACGCCTGCTTCGGAGATTATATGGCCTAGGAATGCCACACTCTTCAGCCAGAATTCGCACTTCTTGAATTTGGCGTACAGTTGTTTCTCTCGCAGGGTTTGGAGAGTAATTCGTAGATGTTCCTTGTGGTCTTCTTCACTTGATGAATATACAAGTATATCATCTAAGAACACCACCACAAATTTGTCGAGGAATGGTCTGAATACACGGTTCATGAGGTCCATGAAGGCCGCTGGTGCATTGGTTAGACCAAATGGCATTACTGTGAATTCTTAATGACCATACCTTGTCCTAAATGCAGTTTTCGGAACATCCTCAGTCTTGATCTTCAGCTGGTGGTAACCTGACCTCAAATCTAGCTTGGAGAAGGTTGTAGCTCCCTTGAGTTGATCGAAGAGGTCGTCCATTCTTGGAAGGGGATACTTGTTCTTGATTGTGATCTTGTTCAGTTCACGATAGTCGATACACAATCTCATAGATCCATCCTTCTTCTTGACGAATAAAACTGGAGCTCCCCAAGGTGACACACTGGGTCGGATCTGCTTTTTGTCCAGCAGTTCTTATAGTTGATCCTTGAGCTCCTTGAGTTCTGAAGGTGCCATTCGATAGGGTGCCTTGGATATTGGTGCCGACCCTGGCACTAGGTTGATCTCGAACTCAATTTCTCGATCAGGCACTTTTCCAGGTAAGTCATCTGGAAATACGTCTGCAAACTCTTGTACCACTGGGATGTCTTCTATCTTGAGCTCGTCTCCTTCTTTTACTTCTTGGATCATTGCCAAGAAAACTTCTGCTCCGGTCTTCATGGCTCAGTCCTATCCCAGTCAGTCCGGCAATGACCTTATGTGAGGATTCTAAGGCTACTTGCGTTTCTTTAAGTTCCTTCTTCGTGGCGGCTAATCCTCGTCTCTCAGTGGCTAACTGGGCTCTAAGGCGCCTAATTGTGCGGTCTTGGTTATCGAGGGCGATTTGTTTCATGCGGAGGGCAGCCGCAGCACGAGTACGAGGAGCAGAGGGGGCCATTTCCTAAAGTCTGAGGATATTTCTAAAAATACAAACTCGTGAGGTTAATCCATAAACAGAAGATACTAACCGATTTGGTTTCCCAACTGGATTATGAACCTGGTGAGCTCTGATACCACTAAAATGTCACGCCCCGAGACCGAGACTCATGACATCGGCAATATTAAACAATTTAAAAATTGTTAAACATTAATCCATCATACCGCAGCTCAAACCAGTCTATTACATATCCAAAATAATATCGTTTTTACATCGGAAAAATCAGAGAAATAGCGGAAGCGAAAAATTTTAAAATATAAATACATCATCAAAACGGAATCTTCACCAGCCCCAGAACTGATCTTGTTCTTCTTCTTCTACCTGCTCTTCATTCTTATCTGGGTGGAGAAGTAAGGGGTGAGTGTTTGGGGAAACACTCAGCAAGTGGGGGATACCATTCGAGCATACCATTCGAGCATACAAAATATACTTATACATATACTGAATAACAGATTTCAGCACAGAGCTTTAGACAGAACAGAGCATAGCATAACAGAGCAAAGCATATCATAACAGATCATAGCATAGCGTAGCAGATAGCACTGATGATTACTTCGTATCTATGGTTTACTGATCAGTCCCTAAGTTTTACTCCTCTAAGGGGTCGAGCCATTAGTTACACCAAGTAACCCAGAAATCCGAAATATTTCGGAAACCCATATAACGACAGAATCGTGTCTATGGTTTACTGATCAGTCCCTAAGTTTTGCTCCTCTAAGGGGTCGAGGCCATTAGTTACACACAGTAACCTAGAAATCCGAAATATTTCGTAAACCCATATAACGACAACAAAAATCAGTACAAGCGGAGTTTGACACGAAACAGAGATTTGAACAGGAAGGTGCTCGAACAGTAGACGAAAAACTGGACTTTCGAAATGAATATATATAATATGAAACGAATATATTATTTAGCAAAAGCCCACTTACCAAAATCTGAAATTTGGTAGAGTCTGGTATACGAATCTGGGGTGAATTCTTGTAGCACGAATCCTGCTATTTGAACAAAGTGTGGCAGTAAATCGATTTCACGAATTCTTCCTAAGTCTCGCACCTACTGGATCGTTGCTTGCACAGAACTTTGGCTAACAAACCTGCTGGAATTTTCGCAAAACTTTGTCGTGAGAGTTTATGATTTATCTTGCTGAGTTTCGAAGAGGTGTGGAGAGTTCTGCGATTACAATCGGTATTTATAGGTGGCGAGGAGGGGGAGTCGAGCGTCCGTCATTAAAGGACTTTAATTCCTCTTTATGTTGCCCGTTACAAAATCATCAACGTAGGCAATTATTTGGGTGAGTAATTCGACCATTAATCCTCTAAATCGGCCGTTACAGCTCGTGAATCTGATCTGTATTCGTGTAGAAACTGTTGGAATTCGCGAGCTAAAATCTGAATTTTCGTTGGTCAAAGCTGGGTTGACCGTCCAACAGCTGGTTTGACTTTCCTGTGTCTGGTTTGACCTTCCTGCGTCTGGTTTGACCTCCCTGCGTCTGGTTTGACTATTCCTGCAGCTGGGTTGACCATTCCTGCAGCTGGTTTTTCCTGCGTCTGGTTTAACTATTCCCGCAGCTGGTTTTTTTTTCCGTCGTCTGGTTTAACTATTCCCGCAGCTGGTTTTTCCTTTCAAGCTCACGACTGATCCCTAGCGTTAAGTCAAAACGTTGTCGTGTCAACTTATTCAAACGACATCGTTTTGCTATCGCTAAACTTCAAGTCCCATCTGCTGGATTTAACTAATCCAAACGACATCGTAAGGGTTACGTCAGCATTGCTTCCACCTGCTGGTTCTCCAGTCGCAACGCATTACTCAGAATCCCCTCGCTGCTGGTTCCAAAACGCAGCGTCGCAACTTAACGAAACAATGTCGCTCTACTTCTTCTTCGCAACTGTCCAGACTTCACTCTTCTTGCGCCGCGTCTGAATCCTGATATTATTCGGGACCATGATCTCTTGATTGGACTCTGTGTACCTGCTAAAGAAACTTGCTTTCTCGATTTCATTAGAGGGTGGTGAAATCGTTAAAATAGTGGAAGGGTAATTCATAAAACTAAATGACCTTGTTTTATGTCTTAGCGTTATTTCATATATAGTTAGTAATGCATGTCTGTTTTTCTTCAGTATAAACTGCTTATAAAATTTCTTCGATCAAAAATACACTCGCTGCTATACTGGATTGCAGTAAGTTCACTGGTCTGAACTACCAAGACTGGCTTCGAAACCTCAATATTGTATTGGGTTCGGAGAAACTTCTCTACACGTTAGAGAAGAGCCCTCCGAAGGAAGCCCCTGCCGATATCAGCCCTGAGGAGCTGACTAAGCTTAACAAATGGTGGGACGACGAGCTTAAGACTCGATGCTATGTGATGGCATCGATGTACAACGAAATGCAACGGCGCTTCGAGAAGACGGTGTATGCTGCTGACATACATCTTCATCTCAAAGAGCTGTATGGGGGAACTCTCGACGTGAGAGGTTCACCACTGTCAAGGATCTTATGACGAGCCGCATGTGAGTTGAGACTTCGGTCCGCGAGCATGGGGTTCGTATGATTGGGCTCATTGAAAAGTTGGTGGGCCTTGATATCACACTTCCACACGAGCTGTCTGTGGATTTGCTTCTCCTCTCACTACCCGCTGCATTCGACCCCTTTGTGGTCAACTTCAACATGAACAAGCTGGAAGCCACCCTTGAAGAGGTGGTGAACATGCTTGTAGTGTTTGAGGGGACCATAAAGATCGGCGCGGACGTATTCTCTTCGTCAAGATTGGCCGTAACAAATTCCGACGAAACGGCGGCGACGTGAGAGAGAGGAGGGAGGCGGCGCTTATTGCTAGGTTTAGGGTTTAGTGTAGAGTATTAAGTCAAGTGTTAAGTTATGAAGTCTAGGCTTAAGTCTATGTTAAATAGAATTAAAGATGGACTTGGACCGGCCCAACGGGCCCGGGTCCAACAGATGAACATTCAGTTCATCCCCATCACCGAGACTTCATTATAACTCCAATCACCGATCAGATCGGACCGATCGACTAAGTTTCCAAAACTGAATACTACGATCTGAAAAACCATTTTTCAGAACCCCAGTGCAAAATGACCGTTTTGCCCCTCAACATCGGCAATTCACGATTTGACCTCTGTTGACTTTTAGGAAGTCGCACTCCCCAAAATCCTCTTCGTATGCTCAACACATTGAGCTGAGTATCCGTGCGGGAATCTCGAATCCAGTACTTGTGTGACCTTCAATGGTTCAGGGATACAGCTAGCCGTGGGCCCATCCCCTCAGATAGCATAGGATATCCACGCATGTCTGCGAGCGGTGAATCCTCGACAACGATGCATCGACTCCTACATGCATCGGGGTCTCACCCAATCCCGCCGCCTGATGACCCCAAGTGAGTCGGCAAACGGGTCAAAGTGCGACGCCTACCATGTAGAGTCTCAATGACGTTTCGAGTCGTGAGGACTAATCAGTACAACCAAGACCTCGGGCTTATCCACTCGACAAATGGTAACCACTTGGAAAGTCCGAACGAGGGTAGTTCGATAGATCACCAGGTCACTATATATCTGCATGCTCAGAACATCACAATGTTCCCTACCAATGAAACACAGTATTTCGCATCGCTCATACTAGTCTCGAACTCGGGCGGTCTTATCCTCATTTTGACGGCCTAATCGACTAGGAACATGTTCAGAATACACAGTGACTATTAGATGTGTTTCATGATAGCCGTCATACCCACTATCACATCTAACATACACTTAAGTGCATTCTAGGTCTTTACTCAACGCAATTGTTAATCATTATACAACACAATGAAAGTAAATAACGCCATATGAATAAATGCGAATATTATATATAAAGATTGTCATATACAAGAGTCTATGAACCCACACGCCACAAGTTGGCTAGTTGGGCATCTACTCTAACAATCTCCCACTTGCCCTAAAGCCAACTACCATCAGACGCAGTCACATTGTTTCGCGATGTTTTTCAAACAACGGTCTTGGCAAGGGCTTCGTAAGTGGATCAGCAACGTTGTCCGCAGAGGCGACTCTCTCAACTTCTATGTCACCTCTAGCCACAATATCCCGGATTATGTGGTATTTCCTCAGTATGTGTTTGGATCTTTGGTGAGACCTAGGCTCCTTTGCTTGCGCAACGGCACCCATGTTGTCGCAGTACACCGGGACTGGACCAACTCCATTAGGAATGACGCCCAACTCTTGGACGAAATTCCTTATCCAAACGGCCTCCTTAGCAGCAGCTGATGCTACGATGTACTCAGCCTCAGTGGTTGAATCCGCGATGGTGTCTTGCTTGGAACTATTCCAAGAGACAGCACCACCATTGAGCATGAATACAAATCCAGAGGTTGATTTCGAATCATCTACGTCACACTGGAAGCTAGAATCAGTGTAGCCTTCCAGTTTCAGTTCACCGCCCCCATAGACCATGAACATATTCTTAGTCCTTCGTAAGTACTTAAGAATATCCTTCACAGCCTTCCAATGTAATTGGCCGGGGTTGGCCTGGTAGCGGCTTGTGACACTCGGAGCATATGCGACATCCGGTCTAGTCGAGATCATGCCATACATAATACTACCTATTGCCGAGGCATATGGCACACGTGTCATACTCTCTATCTCCTCATCAGTCTTTGGACACATAGACTTGGATCGAGTGACCCCGTGGCACATAGGTAGGTGTCCTCTCTTGGACTCTTCCATAGAGAACGTCTTAAGTATGGTATCGATGTAGGTAGCTTGGGTGAGTCCGAGCATCCGTTTAGATCTATCCCTATAGACCTGTATTCCAAGAATATAGGATGCTTCACCCATGTCCTTCATCTAAAATCTACTAGACAACCATACTTTAGTTGACTGCAGCATTCCTACATCATTCCCAATGAGTAGAATTGTTGGGGATCCGGATCCGCCCCCCGGTCAGGCAACGGAAGAACTATCAAATTTAAAAATCGGGAGGCGATCAATACGAATTCAAATAGACATACTACGACATTCATAGGATGTTTAAGCGGATTACCTCGCTGGCACTTGTGCCTGGCTCCAACCGTGATTACAATAATCCGGCTCTTCTCGGTAGATTGCGGTAGTTTACGCCAATCCTGTCCACGACCAGATCCGAGACTGTGAGACCTGGATTTGTAAATTAGATTTATCGTTGGAATGAATCGATAGATATGTATAGAGGTTTTAGATCTCTTTTCTGAGTGCTTGAGTTGCATTTTCGGGTTCCATTTCGTGTGTTGAACAATTCTGGAGATTCTTTTTTCTTTCGCGTATTAGAGGTACCTGCTGGTCGATGTGTCAGCTGGTTTTGGTAAATTAGCAGCTGGTCGGTGATGAATCCGACAGAAGAGCGTTTTAGCGCGAGATTCCTGAAACGCTGTCGTTGCATGTGTTGTGGTCAGCAGGTGCGATTATCGCGTGAGGGCAAAACGACTGCGTTTAGATTAATTGATGCGACGTCGTCTTGATGATTTTGTTTGGTACCAGCTGGTAGATCGCGTGGGTGTGTTCCTGCTGGTTGAGCAGCAGATGTCGAGGTCAACGCGAGTCAACTTTCCTGTAGCGCGAGGAGGATACGTCGTCGTTTAGTTAGTACTAAGAGTTCACCAGGAGGAAGCGTTTTACGTGGTTTGGTGTGTTGCTGCTGGATGACCAGCAGTTGGTATTTGGAATCGCGTATCCTAAGCGACGTCGTTTGGATTAGTTGTTGCGACGCCGTTTCATTTAGTTGGAACGCTGCGTTTTGGAATTTCGCGTGCGACCAGCAGCAAGAATCTTTGCTTTTCGTTGACAAAATCAGCAGATGGTTGAGCGACCAGTTGATGGTAGCTTTGCTGATTTGCGCTATGCGACGTCGTTTGGGTTAGTCGCTGCGACGTCGTTTTGGGTTGTGTTTTAAAAGGCGTTCGCTATCGTTGCTGCTGGAGGCAGCAGGTTCGTTCGAGAAGAAATGTGTCTGCTGAATTGTTGTTCCTGCTGCTTTAAGATTTCGTTGCATCTGCTGATTTTGTCGGTGGGTTGTTTTGAAGATTTCAGCAGAGGCGAGATTTTATATTTAAAGACTTGGTCTTCGTTGTGGATTACCAGTTTCCATACTTAGAAATATTTTCCAGCCTTTCGTTCTCTGTTTTCTCAACCCTCGTTACTGTTCACCGTGAGCTTCTCCGGTAGATTTCCGTCGTTTCCGGCCGTTGTTTTGGACAATTGAGGTAGTGTTGGACTCCTCTCGTGAAGCTCTTCCTTTTCGTACCAGTTTTAGAAGCTGTAATTGGCTAGTTGAGGAACGAGAAGCTACTGCCAGTTCGTGAATTTTGTAGTAGCAGGTAGAACTTCATTCCTCGTGTTGAGATCTTGTTTCTAGCCTTGTTTTTTTTAAGCTTCTTGCGGAATTGTGGTAGTAGGAAACGGTGTTGGTTGAGCGTAGCTCCCAGCCGTGATTTTCTGTTAGATCCCTGAGTTATACGCTTATTGTTTAGCAGGCTTTTACCAGAGTCTTCGGGATTTCTATCAGTGTTATTGTGCTCAGTTTAAGGTACGGATTTGAGCTTGTATTACGGCGAGGCTACGGCTTGGAGGAATTGTGAGATGGACTTGCTGGTTTATGTGTTATGTACTTGCTGATGTTGTTACTGCTTTCGTATATGTTAATATGCTTGTCATTTCCAGTATGTGCATACATGTAATTGCATCTCATTCCAGCTTTATTGCCATAGTTCCGTTGTTCTTGTTTTGTTTCTTACCAGGTTGCGAGGGCGAGCGGTAATACCGCACTCTTATCTCCCTGCTGGGATCGTAGCCACCATGCGCCGAGTGGTTAACTGCCACAGTGCATGGGCGAGGCAACAGCAGGTCGAGTTGTTTGATGCATCTGATAATTGGGTGTAGTTCATGGCGAGTGGCTCACTACCACACTGTGAACTCCCCCCGTGGCCACTGTACATTGTCGAGGTTTCTTGGAGCTAAGTTTGTGTTCCTTAGCTCCCTTGTGGGTCAAGTTTCCCCTTTGTTCTTTGGAGTCTCATGCATAGCATTTGCAATTTATTCCTTGCTGTTTATTGCTGTTTTATAGTTGCTCTCCGTACTGGGGTTTGACCCCATGTCCCTCCGGGGCTTGGTTTGTTTCTTTGTTGTATTGTTTTCAGGAAACCCAGGTTCTACAGCTGGTCGTGGTTTCAACCCAGCTGGTGGTGCCCCAGGAGGTGGCTAGTGTGTCCCAGTAGCATATAGCATATATATATATATGTATCAGTAGCCAGGGGGATGCCCTGTGCTTTGTTGTTGTACCCGTAGGGGGAGATATGTTATATGTTGAAATTATGTATGCTTTGTTGATGGATGTTTATGATTTGCGAAATTTATTTTAAGTATTGCTGTATTTTAAATTATATGTTTAAAACCGTCGGGCCTAAAAGCGAAAATTTTACCCACTTTTTAATAGCTTCCGAATGTGTTTACCTGTTGAGAGCACGAGGCCTGACAAAGTACATCCACCGACAGCTCGTGTGGAAGTGCGATATCAAGGCCCGACTGCTTTTCAACGAGCCCAATCATACGAACCCCATGCTCGTGGACCGAAGTCCCATCGCGCATGCAGCTTGTCATAAGCTCCTTGACAGCCGTGAACCTCTCATGTCGAGAGTTCTCCCCGTACAGTTCTTTGAGATGAAAAAGTATGGCAGAAGCATACTTTGTCTTCTCAAAGCGCCGTTGCATTTTAGCATCGCATACACAGTTAGCACACAAGCACTTGCAAGTCTCGAACAGATTTATGTTGTACATAAATTTGTTTGAATCGTTTTAAAATACTAAGGATTCAGTTCTGGTGTTTCCGCATGATTTTAATTTCATACCAGATCTGTCTCCGGTGCTCTTCTGGTGAGTTTTTATGTTTTCAAGAACATCGAGCTATTGCAGCTCCAAGCAGCGCTGAAAATTCTTAATCGCCCATTTTAAACCAGCGGCTGCTAAGTTCCTTTCAAAAAAAAATAGGGACCAACAAGTGGTATCAGAGCAGGTTGTTCTTGAACGAGCACTGATTTTAAAACACATATGCTTTGTTTTTAATGTTTTTAATCTGTTTTTAGGAGCTTATTTTATGAAGGCCAGTTAATCTGTTTTAATATAGAACCGGTTTTTTGCTTGATGAACTATCGGGATGCGCGAGTCCCGGGCAGATGTCAAGCTTCTATTTTCGTTGTGCTGTAAGATCACTTGGAGCGAGGCTCAGTGACAAGCACATGGGGCGAGATAGAAGAAGGAAAAATCTGAGCTGTTCTCTGTTTACTGGTTCTTCATATTTAGGTAACTCAGTAGTACATTGATATTTGAAACATTGTTCTAAGTGCTCTGATGAGTTTTAAAATGTTCTGTTTTGCGGATTTCAGCTGGTGCCAAAATTTTGTTTTTAAAATGTTTTGAGCTCATGTTATAAAAGACAGGGAGAGTGGCGTCACTGTCTTTGTTAATTTGAGAAATGCATCAGTTTCTTTTTCAAAATCATATAGTTCTTGCATACGGTGCTTCCCAAATGCTATTTTTGCTTTTCAAATTTAAAACTCCTGCTGTTACGTTGTTTTTGTTGTAACAGTGTAGGGAGAGCTCTGTTTTAATTATCGGGAAGACCAGCAGTTCGATCTCTTTTTGATTCCCACAAAAAGGGAGAGAATTGTTAGAACATGCATCGTTTATTTAAGGTTTTGTGTAAATCAAAAATGGAGAGATTGATGGATCTGTTTTGACAGATCCTGATTAAGTTTTGAATTACACAAAACCTGTTATTGTGTTTCTAACAGTTCCACTTGAGTGTACAGATTCCAGGATCGAAGAAGATGATGAACAGTCGAAGAATTTGTCCATCCGATGGTTCACAATATAAAGATTCAGCAGTTGGTTTGGTGTTCATGGAATCGGCAGTTGGATTAGCAATGGAGACGTCCAAAGTTGAATCAGCTGTTCGTAATCAGGCGGAGGCCAAGTTGAACCAGCTGGAGCATAGTGAACCAGCTGGAACGATAACAACCAGCTGCAAGCGCTAAAGAGTAAAGATGAACCAGCTGGTACATGAGTTGAGAAGTCTGCTGGAGTAATAGATCGAAGAAGAAGATTCCAGTCGCGTTTATAAGTACTGTTGACGAATCTGTTGACAGTCGCTATTCAAGCAGCAAGAAGCTAAGAAGAATCGCAAGCTGGATCTGGAATGATAAAGATCAGCTGGAGCGCTAAGCGTAGATGACATCAGCAGTGACGTCATCATTCAACAGGAAGCTATCAGCAGATGAGAAGAGAAGTGAAAGAGATGAAGCGACGTCGTGCTAAAGAATCAGCAGATGGTTTAGCGTTGATGACGTCATCGGTGACGTCATCATAATCAGCAGATGGTTTGAGTCCAGCAGACGCAAGATACCAGTAGGAAGCTACAGTACATCCAGACGAGAGCTTCAGCGTTATATTCAACCAGTCGAGGATGCATAGCAAACGATGTCGTTTGAATAAGTTGATACGACATCGTTTGATCTAACCAGCTGGACAACCAGTCGCAAGCGTTTGATCTAACCATCTGGACAACCAGTCGCAAGCGTTTGATCTAACCAGCTGGACAACCAGACGCAAGCAACAGCTCATCCAGTCGAGATCTTCAATGAACCAGCTGTTGCTATGAATCCAGTCGCAAGCTTTGCGTATCCAGTCGACATGGAATCCAGTCGCAAGAAAGCAGATGTAGTGGAGAGTTACTGTTAGAGTAGATGCCCAACTAGCCAACTTGTGGCGTGTGGGTTTTATGACTCTTGTACAAACAGTCTTTATATATGATATTCGCATTCTTTTATATGACATTCTTTACTTTCATTATGTGTGTAATGATTTACAATTGCGTTGAGTAAAGACCTAGAATGCACTAAAGCGTATGTTAGATGTGATAGTGGGTATGACGGCTATCATGAAACACATA
>KV013961.1:0-10589 GCA_001598015.1 Dorcoceras hygrometricum
AGGAGTCGATGCATCGTTTTCGAGGATTCACCGCTCGCAGACATGCGTGGATATCCTATGCTATCTGAGGGGATAATAGTGTATAAATCTCTGGCCAGAGTACTAGAAGTGTTTTAGGTAAATGGTTTTACCTAGTTACACTCGTGATGTCACTATTCGATCTCCAAGATATATGCATAGCTATCGGATCTCTAACGACTCTCGATTTACCAATGGTCGTTGATCTGATCGGGATATATGGATTGAAATGACCGTACTGTACGCTAACCACGACCAACTGGTTCTTGCAGGCACTATCAGTGATACCTAGGGGATCATGGGGCGATGTTGCTAGATGCTCTTACCATGATCCGATGAGCAAGTCTGGAATTGTGATTCCGGAGCCACAATGGTTGTGGTCCCACGGCTAGCTGTATCCCTGAACCATTGAGGGTCACACAAGTACTGGATTCGAGATTCCCGCACGTATACTAAGCTCAATGTGTTGAGCACTTGAGGAGGATTTTGGGGAGTGCGACTTCCTAAAAGTCAACAGGGGTCAAATCGTGATTTCCCGCTATCGAGGGGCAAAACGGTAATTTTGCACTGGGGTTCTGAAAAATGGTTTTTCAGATCATAGTATTCAGTTTTAGAAACTGAGTCGATCAGTCCGATCTGATCGGCGATCGGAGTTATGATGAAGTCACGGTGATAGGGATGAACCGAATGTTCATACGTTGGACCCGGGCCCGTTGGGCCGGTCCAAGTCCATCACTAATCTACTTAAGGTAGACTAGGGCTTCATAACATAACACTGGATTACACTTAACCCTAACCCTAAAACTCACGGCCGCCTCCCTCCTCTCCTCAAAAGCCGCCGCCGCCTCCCTCGCCGGAATTTGTTCCGGCCAATCTTTCGAGGAGAATCCGTCCGCGCTGATCTCTTCAGGCCTTCTAGTGCAGGCTGACGAAGGAGTCTTCCTTCCGGTCGTGGACCTGATTGACGAATATACCGCCGCCTACCGTGAAGTTCCGGTTTCCTCGTGAAACTGGTCGAAGCCAGGCGCCAAGATGCCAGCAAAGTAACTGACTAAACAGCCTATGAATGGTTCATATTGTGTTATTGTTTTGAATTGTATTGAACGTTTCCCGGCCTAATTTTTGTTCTTCCGCTGCCTCGCCTGGAGACGGGATCCGGATCCGCCACGATTCCCCAAAAAAAGTAGCATTCTTAGGTCATATTATATCTAAGGATGATTAGAAGTTGACCCAGCCAAAGTAGAAGTTGTTCGTGACTGGCCAGTACCAAGATCTGTTTCAGAAATAAGGAGTTTCTTGGGTTTAGCCGGATATTATAGGCGATTTATCCAAGGATTTTCTAAGATATCTGTTCCCTTGACCTCGCTGATGAGAAAGATGGTTAAGTATGAGTGGACTCCAGAATGTCAAAACAGCTTTGACAAGTTAAAGCAAGCGCTAATAGAAGCCCCTGTGCTAACCATGCCATCTAATCAAGGAAATTTTGTCATCTATACAGATGCATCTAAGATGGGTTAAGGTGTTGTATTGATGCAGGACCAAAGAGTGATTTCCTATGCTTCCAGAAAACTTAAGGATCATGAGAAGAATTATCCTACGCATGACTAAGATCAGATATGATGATGGAGGCCCATACAGCCCCGTATACAGTACATCCAGGGAGTACTAAGATGTACAAGGACCTCCAGAAGTTGAATTGGTGGCCAGGAATGAAGCGTGACATTGCCAGATTTGTCTCTGGTAGCACTATGGTTTTAGAAGATCTCTCCATAAGGTCAAATCTGATAGACCAGATTCGAGAGGGACAACCCAAAGATGAGCAACTTTAGAAATGGGTTAAACAAGATAGAGAGAGAGGCAGCAACCTCTACTTTTCAGAAGAAGGAGTAGTCAGATTTCATGGAAGGATCTGGGTGCCTCAGGTAGATACGCTGAGAACAGACCTCATGACAGAAGCTCATATAGCCCCCTATTTAGTACATCCAGGGAGTACTAAAATGTAAAAGGACCTCCAGAAATTGTACTGGTGGCCAGGAATGAAGCGAGACATTGCCAGATTTGTCTGTGAGTGTTTAACTTGTCAATTGGTGAAAGCTGAACATCAAAGACCAGCAGGATTATTGAAGTCACTGCCTATTCCAGAATGGAAGTGGGAGTGTATAGCGATGGATTTTGTAGTTGGTCTACCTAAGACTGTTCAAGGATATAACTCTATTTGGGTTATAATAGACAGACTCACTAAGTCTGCTCATTTCTTACCAGTTAAGACAACCTACGATGTGAGTAGATATGAAGATTTATATGTAAGGGAAATAGTGAGGCTACATGGTATTCCAGTTTCCATAGTATCAGATAGAGATCCGAAGTTTACCTCAGCTTTCTGGAAGAGTTTGCATAGAGCTTTGGGTACGAAGTTGACCTTTAGCACAGATTTTCACCCCATACAGATGGTCAATCAGAATGGGTGATTCATATTTTGGAAGATTTGCTCATAGCATGTATTGTGGATTTTTCAGAGACTTGGGATCTGAAGCTACCATTGGTAGAATTTGCGTACAATAACAGTTTCCAAGCATCTATTCAGATGGCTCCATATGAAGCTCTCTATGGCCGCAAATGTAGAACACCTCTTCACTGGGATGAAGTTGGTGAAAGGGATGGTTTAGGACCCGATGTAGTGGAGCAAACCGCATGAGCTGTTAGAAAATTAAGAGAACGAATGAAAGATGCTCAAAGCATGCAGAAGAGTTTACGCCCATAATAGGAGAAGATAGCTAAATTTTAAATCGGTGATCATGATTTTTTAGAATAGCTGCAATGAAAGGAGTAATGCGTTTTGGGAAGAAAGGAAATCTGAGTCCAAGATATATTGGACCATATGAGATTTTAGAAAGAATAGGAACACTAGCTTATCGATTAGCACTGTCCTCGCAGCTGTCAGCAGTGCATAGCGTTTTTCATGTTTCAGCTTTGAGGAAGTATATTCCTAACCCTTCGCATGTGCTAAGCCATGAGCCAATCCAGTTAGCACCAAATTTAAGTTATGAAGAGAGACCAGAGAAGATTCTTCTTCGAGAAGTTAGAAAGCTAAGAAACTGTAGTATTCCTATGGTTAAGATGCAATGGTCTAACCAATCTGAGCGAGAAGCTACGTGGGAGATAGAAGCTGATATGCTTAACCTTTACCCATATCTGTTTGGTAAGTAAATTTCGAGGACGAAATTTCAATAAGGAGGGTAGAGTTGTAACGCCCCAAATACATAGGGCCAAATATATTAATCTTATTTATTTCAAGGGTCAAAATGACAATTTAAATGTTAGCATAAGCTATTTTGTGAAAGCTGATTCTATTAATTTCAGAATTGAGATACGACGCAGCAAGTTCCAGCAGATGTCACTCCAAGTGCAACTCACGAGCAGGTTTTAGAAATCTATTGAAAATGATTTTTAGGAGAACGAAATGATTTCTTTTTAAAAGGGTTTGGTAGATTTGTAAATTTAAATATTTAGAGGGAAATTTTACTAAAATTTATAACTTTAGATAAGGTGTGTCATGCTTGATGATAACACCTCACTTGCCACTAGTCCCTCCCATACAAATACCTGTTTTTGAAGGAAAGATTCATGTCACTCCAAGTGCAACTCACGAGCAGGTTTTAGAAATCTATTGAAAATGATTTTTAGGAGAACGAAATGATTTCTTTTTAAAAAGGGTTTGGTAGATTTTGTAAATTTTAAAATATTTTAGAGGGAAAATTTTTACTAAAAATTTTATAACTTTAGATAAGGTGTGTCATGCTTGATGATAACACCTCACTTGCCACTAGTCCCTCCCATACAAATACCTGTTTTTGAAGGAAAGATTCATTTCATTTACAGAAAGAAAACTCTTTTGTGTTCTCTCAAAATATTTCCAAAGAAGCTCGTTGTGTTTGCTTGGGGAGGAGGAACTCTGCAGGAACCTACTGTCGTTGTAAAAGCTCAATTCAAAGGCAAGTAAAAGCTGATCCTTTGCTATACCATTTGAAGCATATATTGATTTTCTCATTTTATGGATCTGCTTGCCTGTATGTATAAATTCATGTTTAAGTTTATGTTCAAAGAAGTTTTACGAATGTTTAAAGAAAAGAAAGATTGTGTTCAAAGTTATGTTTCTGCTTCCAAAGTTTTTCCAGAAAGTTTTAAGAAAGTTAAGGATGTTAAAAAGAACTGAGGAGTTCAGATTTGAGTCACATATGTTTGTGAATGTTCTTCTTTCTGGTGAATGGTAACATCTGAATTTGACTCAATGTAATCGGAGATGCTAGTTGAATCAGAAATTAAGTTTGGTTTGATAGGCAGAACCGGTATCGTAGTTGTCGTTCGTGATGTTGCAGCACCAAGTTATTATTCAGACTTCGTTTCTTATGCTAGCGACTAAATTCCATTTTTAAATCATAAGTTTTCATTTCACTTTGTGTTTTCGTTACACATCAGATTTTGGTCAGATTTCACATTATTAAATACTTCACTGCTGAGTCTCTTGCGATGATTCATTGACATCTTAGTTGACCAACTTATTTGCGTTGACATCTGAGTTGACCAATTTGCAGCTGTTTTACTCCTAAACACTATTCCGTTGGACATATCTGTTTCACGCTAGTTTTACTATTCTATAATCAGACATCTGTTTCTTTTTTGTAAACAGTATTCCTACTTTTACATCTGAGTGGACCAACGACATCTGTTTCAACGTTAGTTATCTATTTTTCACAATCGAGATCTGTTTTGCTTTCAAGTATAGTCTCCTATAGAGAAATCTGTTCGCATTTCAGCGATCGTTTTCTAATAGTCAAATCTAATACTCAGTAAGTTTTAAAATGGGAATCAAGTTTTAAAAGAAGCGAACCAAGTGAGATTTCAAAGAAGAATTTCCAAAGATAAGAGTTTAAAGGAATGAAATTTTATTTTTAAGGATTTATGGCATAGATAACAGACGGTCATAAGGAAGGGTGAGCAGTCGTCGAGAGTGTCTATTGCCCTCACAATGAGCTATATGCTAGAACTGATATCAGAAGTCATTTGATCAAGTGCATAACAGACCTAAGGAGAGCTTCTAAGTCATAAATCAAGTACTAGAAATTAAATGAAGTGATCTAGGTTATTGTCCCCGCATCTAAGTTATGAAAGAAAGTTCAAGAAAGAAAGTTTAAGAAAGTTTACGAAAGAATGTTTATGTTTAAATAAAGTTCCTTTAAACTCAGCTATGTAAATGTTCATATGTCTGCCTGCGTTAAATGACTTTGTTATTACTGAAATTTTATTTGCTGAGCCCCTAGGCTCATTAGCTTTTAAAATGGTGCAGGTGAGACAGTTAAGGGACAAGCGGAAGGTGGAAGCTGATACAGCTGAGTGGTGAAGTGTTTATCTATAGACAGCGTTTTCCGTGTCTTAGCTGTTGTTGTCTTTTATCTTAGACATCTGTATTAGATCTATTGCAACAGTAGTAAATTCATACAGAATTTCAGATGTTGTAATATCGCAATTGCAGTATATATATATGAAATCTGTTTTCAGCAAAATTTCAGTGCTTGGCGCCGAACGTGTGTATGTCAGTTTTGTGTTTATGTTTCAAAATTTTTATAAGTTATAAGAAATACAGTTTATAACAAATTGCCGTTTAGCCCTTATTTTTATTTTCCAATTTTAATTCACCCAAAATCCGTGACCCCGTGGTTCGGGTGTTCACATCTTGTAAGTGGTTTTGGAGATTGGTTGCGTACCTGGCATTTATTCGATAATGAAATTGATTTCCCGCACCGGAGGCAAACCTGGAAGTTCATCAGGGAAAACATCGGCAAACTCTTGTACAACTGGTATATCTGTCAATGCTAGACCACATTTCAATACATCTACTGCATAAATAAAAAATCCTTCTGCCCCTTTCTGCAATAGACGTGTCATAGATAACACGGATATTAAAGGGATCTTAGCTCTGGAACCCTTACAGTAGAATTTCCATAAATTAGCCATCTCTGGTTTGAATCTAACCACTTTCTGGAAACTATCCACTGTCGCCCTGTACTTGGTTAATACGTCTATGCCAATAATACAATCGAAATCTGATAATCCAAGTACTATACAATCCAAATCTATCTCATTTCCATCATTGTAGGATACAATGTCTAATCACTCTAACAGATACTAGGCCTTCACCCAAAGATGAAGAAATAGCAACAACATCAGGAAATGGCTCAGATGATAAAGAATGCAACATAGCAAATCTCACAGATATGAATGTATGAGATGCACCTGTATCTATCAAAACATAGGCAGGATAACCATAAACAAAGCAATTACCTGCTATGACATCGTCAGGTGCTGCCTGAGCCTGTTCCTCAGTAAGTGCAAATACTTGGGCATGTTGCCTCGGAGGTTGAGTCACGGTCTGGCTTCCCCCTGGTTTAGTCTGTTGCTGAGGCTGAAATTAATGTACTGATTGCCTTTCCACCTAGGTACTGGTCGAGAATCACTAGCACCAGTTACTCTTTGAGGACATACTTTGGCATAATGACTGGGTTGACTACAAATATTGCAATTCCCTGATACTCCTCGACATTTATCAGTAGCATGTCGTCCACCACACTTACCATAATACGCTCCTGACTCACTAGATCTCTGACTGGAACCAAATTGCCTCTGGCCACTATAACTAGAAGAACTACTTCCATAATTCTTTAACTGTTTACTTTTAGGCCGAAATCTAGAATCCTTTCTGCCACTGCTTCCACCCTCAAATCTTAAAGATGGTTGTTGAAGCGATGGCGGATTCTATGGTACAGATGCGGGTACTGACTGTTGAGGTGGCTGTGGAATGAAAGGTGCTCCTCTCTGTCTCAACAATCCTGCTTCCACTCCCTTTGCTCTATTCAGTGCATCCGCAAAGGTATTGGGTCGTCCACTATTTACCAATGTAAACACATCTGGATTTAAGCCATTTATAAATTGATCGGCCATGGCTTCATCACTTGCCGATACATGTGGGGCAAATTTAAATAAACTAGAAAATTTGGCCACATATTCCTCGATATTAAAGTGATTCTTCTTCAAATTCGCAAATTATTCTCCCCTGTATTTTCTGTAGGAGACTGGAAAGAAACATTGATAGACTTCAGTTTAAAATATTGACCAGGTGATAGTCGTACCTCGATGTTCAAGTGCTTTCTTCATAGTAATCCACCAACTTTTGGAAACTTCATGAAGTTGATGTACGACTAATCTGATACGACGATCATCAGAGTAGTCAAGTGAATCAAACAACTGTTCAATATCTTCAAGCAGTTTTCACTGTCAACTGAATTCTCCGTTCCTTTCAAATTTGGTGGTTTGAATGATTGGAACCTCTTCATTAAGGTCTCCATAGGTGTAATGGTCACATCCATCACCGTAGCAGATGTACTACCTTGTTCCAGTCCAGGTACTGACACTGGTTGTTGTACATTGGTCTGTTCTGTCTGGGGGACAACCACTGTTTTTCTAGTATTTGGTCGACGAGGAGGCATATCTGATTTTCAAACAGATTAGTGCATAAAAATATCATATATTGAATTCAATCTCATGCAATGGAATCAATCAGACAGACTCAATCTACCCCGCTCATCTATCTCAGTCCGAGAAACTTAAGCTCTGATACCACCTGCTGTGGGGACTCCGGGTTGCTAATCTTATCTTAAGGGGTGAATAAATATTAATCACAACTTTATTCATCTAACTTAAGCAAGAAGAAAAAGAAGATACTAATACTTTTTTAATATATATAGGGCGCCGGTGCGCTTAAATGATCCGAAAGTTTTCTCAACATGATCTCCTTGCTATCAAAAGAAGTTTGATGTTGTATAACTCTTTCATTCAACTCAAAATGCATCTAGAAGAGGTAAAAAACAGCAAACCCAATCTAAACATGCATTTACTTCAACCTCATTATTTAGGATACTTGAAGTCTCAAACATAAACTAGTACTCAAAGAGTAGAAACATATACATGGGTTATTGTTTTCAAACATGTTTGACAACTTCATATATTACTAAACTTTTGCTAAAACCCGAGTCACCACGTGCTAATCTTCATCTCGATCTATCATGGTTGTCTCTGACTCGATCATACCCCACCTATTTCCATGCACACATACAAAAACACAGCAATAGCCGGATAACTCCGATGAGAATATAATTCCCAGTATAAACAACATAACATGCAATATATCATGAGCATGGATGCAATGCATGTGGAAGGAATAGGCTATCAAATATGATAACAATAAATCTTGGTTCTTGGGATCCCGGGGAAGAAAATCTCAAACCAACCACCGACTCTTCCAATCGAGGTGGCGTCAAGTATCTCAATCCCATGAATTTGGTGCAACCATAGTGAGTCATCTAGCTCTGGAAGTAAATCTACATTCCGTGCCACTCAACTATAGCCCTCCAAACGTCATTTGCACTCTAGGCTATCCAGCCCTCTATGCTTTTCAAGGTAGAGCTCAAGATGAATGCAACATAATCTTGATGCATTATTCTAATATCAATCAAGGCAATACATGCTAATCAAGCAAGTATAAACAAGTATATCACACAAAATTAGTCAAGAAATCAAACAAGAACAGTAAGCATTCAAGTATGTGATTTTAGGGAATTCAAGAATCATATCTATCTCGAATGTTCTATCCCATCTTGATTGATGTCAATTTATACCTTTCAATATCGATTCTGAAAGTGCTTCAAATCTGAAACATATATCAATTTCATATCAAAATCTGCTCAAACACATATCGATTACCAAGGGTAGAAATCACTACAAACCTTGATCAAAACTTTACCGATTCGAGTTCTAAACTTCTCGAGTTCGATGACCTTCAATTCAAATCTGAAAGGAAGTATAATATGATCAAAATCAGAATTCAAACTCAATCCAATACCGGCTCAATCATTTGGCCCAAAACTCATCAATTCTCGAACCGGCAGCGTAACGGCTAAAATCGGTAACCCAAACTTTAAATATATCAAGATATAAATCAAATAAAATCCATATGACAACCATATAATCACTATAACAGCATAAGGAACTCGAAATCAGCAGTACTAGCAAGCTTCTTTTTCGAAAATAGCTCAAAAAATCATAACTAATTCAAACACCGAACTTTTCTCGATCCGTCTTGGATATACAATCGTTGTCCACTCAAGAACATATATATACCATCATAATATGATTCCATAAGCATCTCAAAATCAAAGCATAGTGGAACATAATAAAACTTACATGAAAACAAAGCCTTCGACGCAAGGATCACAATTATAGGATCGCTTCTAAAAATCGAAGCTTGTGAAATAACAAAAAAGGGTGAAAATATGCTGAATCTACTGCCTTCTTTCGTGAAAATGGAGGTCAAGAGGTGAATATTAGATAAAAATAATCCAAATTGCAGTTTAGTCCCTGAAAACTCCCGTAATTGCATTTCAGTCCCCGGACAAGTGATTTAAATCAAATTTCAATCCTAATACTTCAAGAACATTATATTTTAATTCCAAAATCTAAATATTCTTAAATAAATATTCTCGAATTAAAATTAACTAATCTCGGATTATTAAAACAAATAATCCCGGGCCTTACATCTATAACTCTCAAAATATTGTTTTGTAATAAGTATGATTGGTAGTAGGTATATAGTACGGGAAGAGGCATGGGTCACCTTACCAACCCACATAATTTATCGAAAACCCCTTACTACATCTGTTATGGTAAAACTTAATAGTTTTGGTGATAACAAAAATAAGACAAGTGCTGAATTCATAAGTAACATCTGGACAGTCAGTAAGTTGTAGTCATTAACAGTTACGCATAATTCAGATGTGGGTGGACTATCACATAGAAAATTGAAGTTCAGAAGTCGTGAAGTCATTCCTTGTTATCAGGTCGATGTTTTGAAACAGCTTTGGCCTTTTGGATCAGTTCAGATTTCGGGAACAGTGTATTCAGAAGTGAGCTACAGTGGAAGATCTATTGTTGGAAGCATAGGGCATTCAGACTTGAGTAACAGATTGTGATCTATTGTTTCAGTTTCGAGTATCTCAGTTGTAAACAGTATCTATTCAGTTATCTCAGATCTCAGTACTTCAGAAGTGGATATATTCAGTTTTTTACAAAGCTACTTTGGATCAGAAGTGACTTGTTGGGAGTTTTCAGATTTTGGGTTAACAGAGCTTTGAGATATCAGAAAAATAGCAGTTGCTACATTCAGTTCTTTCATTCAGATGTTGCACATTCACAGTTACCTCTACCTATTTCAGATGTTGATACATTCTGATGTGGCAACTACGTTTACTCAAATCAGCATGAAGATAGTCTTCTTATTTAAGAAAGGAAGAACTGTTTCAACAGAAAGAGATTTCAGGCGCAAACGACGAACCGATTCAAATGATATCAATGTTTAAATTGAAAGAATTAATGGTGAAGATTGAATCGTACATATGCCTGGAATTAAGGATACAACGTCAGTACTATTTTGGGTAAATAGTACACAGTATACAGAGGACGTT
>KV013961.1:24699-34945 GCA_001598015.1 Dorcoceras hygrometricum
ATGACTGCTATTTTTGGAGGTGTGTCTGTAAATTGGGGAAGATTGCTCTTTAAAATTTTCAAGGATATGGTGACTCCAGAGTCGAGGCAAGCCAGAGGTTACGCTGTCCACATCTATAATATGTTGAATAATATTCCAGATTTGGATTTGGGAGACTCCGTGGAGTTCCCTCCTCTAAAAATTTTGACTGCCAAAACAATTGGGAGATATATTGCCATTAACGCCAAGATTGCTATTGACAATGTGGAGGGCTTGGCAGGAAAATCTAGGGTGAAGAAAACACCCGTAAAAAGACCATTTCCAAAAAGAGGCCTGCTGCTGTTATTGATGAGCAGGTTGTTAAAAAGAAGCGAACATTGAAGAAGAAAGCATCTCCTTCAAAAGCAAAGCTGGAGCTAGTCTCAGTAGCACTCGATGCTGAACCTATCCAAACTGTTGATCCGCTGCTGATGATGTTGACACAATCATTGAACAAGTGGTTTCCGAGACTACTCGCATGGACACAGATGAAGAACTAGAAACAGTTACTTTTGAAATAAGTGTTGAGAACCAGCGATTGAATACTTTTGTAGAACCATAGGCTGATAAGGGAACATAAATGGGAACAGCTTTGAAAGATCCTGAGGTCACACAGTCTGATAATATATTAGTTGCGGTTACTGAAAGCCCAGCTGCTACAACAGCAAAGGAGATTGTTTTAGCACCCGTGAAAGATGTGGAACAGCTCTCATCCGATGAAGAGCTAATGTCAATCGATGACTTACTGAAGCAGATTCCTGGAGATATGATGCTTCCATCAATTCTTGCTGCCGAACCCACCAAAATAAAGTTTGGACTTGGGATTTCAATCCCAGGAGTTGCAAATGGATACTTATACAAGGAAACTATCCCTAAGATTGCTCTCACCGATAAGGGGAAGGCGCCCCTTGCCAGGGCTAGCGTAGTCAAAGGGCACCCAGCCCGTGAGATGGTTGATCTAATTTTTGGGGATATTGAGTTCCTTATACAGTTAAGGGAAAACGTAATTGATGAAGTTTCTGCATTCTATCATTCTTTTAGTCTTCGACGATTAGCAGTTTTGCAATCTCTTAACAAAGACATAGCTGCCAAAGAAGAAAATGTTTTAACTTGGGCAGAGACAGACTCTGTGCAAGTTGCTCCCCAGAGAAACGTATATAGTCTTCGACGATTAGCAGTTTTGCAATCTCTTAACAAAGACATAGCTGCCAAAGAAGAAAATGTTTTAACTTGGGCAGAGACAGACTCTGTGCAAGTTGCTCCCCAGAGAAACGTATATATACTCGCAAAGTATAGGGAAATGTTGCTTCGAAAGTTTTTGGAATCTCATAGAGCAAATTTTAGTCCAGGACAACCTTGGTCAGTTATGGCGCTTCAGATTATAGATCTACTATCAGTTGTTCATAGCATTGATGTCAAACATTTGCTGATGCATAAACAGGAACTAGAGCTACAATGGACAAGGCCGTGCTGTTCAATGTTATTTGAAAGTACTTTTGATCGCGATTTTAACATTGACAGGAACCACAAAATCATTATTTCGACCTGCTGGATTTGTCTTTTGAGACGTATTGGAGATGTTTGGGTGGTGGAAGATGGTTATGACCGATGGGTACACGAAGATGAGACCCCTGTTTCTCAACCTTTGTTACAGTTGCCCCAACGGTTTTCTTTAGAATCTCTAGAACCGATTTGCCTCTTCTTTCCGCCAGTTCAGTGTTTGAGTGCTTCTTGTGAGACCTGGAATTATAAAGATTAATTGTTGGATTAATCGGATTTTAAGGAATTCTGGTGGTTCAAATTTCTGTTTGAAGACTCTGTTTGCATTTTCGGGTCACATTTCACATTTAGAGCAATTCTGGAAGTTTTCGTAATTCTGAGTTTTAGAGGAGAAATCTGTTTTGTGGAGAGATCTGGTGGCAGCAGCGTAGGAATCTGTTAGCGCTGGTGTTATTTTAGACGCTGGCAGCGAGTTCCTGTAGCGGGTCCAAACGCCGTCGTATTATAATTTGGTGAAGTCTGTCAGCAGTTGGAATTTTTAGTTGTAAAATCAGCAGACAGCGCTAAGGACTCTAAAGCAACGACGTTTTGGTAAACAAGAACCAGATGTTAGTTTTGTTAGCGTGTTTCTATTTGAGGATTGAAACTACGTCATTTTGGGAATTCAGCAGTTGGTGTGTTTCCCTTTAGTAGCGATCAGCTTTCGGGTTATGCGACGCCATTTTAATTAGTTGAAACACAGCGTTTTGAGTATCAGCTGGTAGTTGCACTATACGTTTACTGTTGAGAGATCTGATGCGCTATTTCATCCAGCTACTGGTTTAGATTATCAGGTGTAGACAGATATGGTGACGTATTATTTGCGACTTCGTTTGGTTAAGTTGATGCGACACCGTTTTTTTTAGCATTGTTTGTGAGATTCAGCTGTTGATTTGTTTTGCGAAAGCTGATTGTGTCAACAGCAATGCCTCCTGGTTGGTTTCTTTGTATTGTCGACTGGTTTTGTCGGTGGAGTTGTTCTTGCTGATGTCAGCTGGTTAGGAGCTTATATATATATTGGTAGACTTGGTCTTCGATTGGATTATCAGATTTCCATACTTAGCGATATTTTCTCCCAATTGTTGTTCTTCGCTTCGAACCCTAGAGCACTATTCACCGTAGTATTTCTTCGCAATTCCCGTCGTTTTCGGTCACCGTTTAGTATGTTAGAGGTAGCGTTGGACTCCTCTCGTGAAGCTCTTTCATTCTATACCATTCTTGGAGGCTGTGGTTAGCTGGAAGCAAGATCGCGAAGTTTCTTAATTCGGCCGTGTGTTCGCTATTCAGGTAGCCTTTCGAATTAGCGATAAGATCTTACCTTAGAGCTTTGTTGTGAGCTTCCTGATTGAGTAGAATGGTAGAGTAATAGCTGGTTGTAGTGTATAACTCCCAGCCGTGAATTCTGTGCTTGTGTTCCGTAGAATTTATGTTTTGCGCGCTTTGTGTTCAGCAGGTTGCGTATCTGATTTCTCGGGACTCTTGTTGTGGTAATTGTGCACATAATTAAGGTACGGATTTGGAGCTTGTATGACAGAGAGGTTATGGCTTGGATAAATTGTGAGGTTGCTATTCTGTGGAATTTCCGTGCGCTGGTTGTTAGTTGCTCACTCTCGTGTATGATTGTTGTGCATATGTTATATGCTGGTTGTTTTAATTGTTCATACACGCATTGGCATTCCATTTCAGCTATTGCAGCCATTGTTTCGTTGTTATTGCTTTGTTTCTTACCAGGATGCGAGGGCGAGCGGTGATTCCACACTCTCATCTCTCTGCTGGGATTTTTTAGCTCCTATGCGCCGAGTGGCTAACTACCACAGTTCATAGGTTGGGCAACGGTAGGTTGAGCTATTGATGCATCTGGTATTGGTGGGCGAGTAGGGGTGAGTGGGTAGCGCCCACATGTACTACACTCACCGTGGCCACATATTCTATTGCAGATCCTGTTGAGCTGTGCATTGAGTTCTTTGGCTCCCTTCCTTGGTTGTAGCCTTCGGCTGTTGTTCTGGTCTCATGCATAGCATCTGCATTTTATTCTTGCTGTTTACTGTTGTTTTATAGTTGCTCTCCGTACTGGGGTTTGACCCCATGTCCCTCTGGGGCTTGGTTGTTTTCCTTGCCTGTTTTGTTGTTCAGGTTATCCAGCTGGTCGTGGAGCTGACCCAGCTAGAGGTGCCTCAGGAGGTGGTTAGAGTATCCCAGTAGCATATAGAATATTTATATGTATCAGTATTTTTAGCCAGGGGATGCCCTGTGCTTTTGTTGTATCTTGTGATATTCGGTTGTGGTTGTTACCAGGTGTCTGATACATGTTATGTTGTATTGGTTGTTGTGGGCTTGTATCCTTGGTTTTGTTTTTGTTAAACCGGGATTACTTTGAGTATCGTACTATTTTAAATTATATCGTTTTAAACCGTCAGGCCAAAAGCAAAAATTTTACCCGCTTTTTAGTAGCTTCCGCTTGTGTTTGCGTGTTTTATCTCTGTTGTGAGCACGAGGCATGACATTTTTGGTATTAGAGCTTAACCTGGGATAAGCTCGATTTCTTTGATCACACTTGAGTCTAGGCACAGTGTTGTGTGTTTCATGGGCTTGACCTATGTGATTATGTGTTGCATATTGTTGTGATATCTATGTTATTCTCGTTTTGTGTTGCTTATCCTGTTGAGTGTATTCGTAGATGCTGCCTAGAAGTCGTGGTAGAGGTAGGGGGCAGTTTGAGGAATCGGCAGGATATAACGAGGATCGACGTTGTGCTCCTAGTCGTACTCGTAGTAGACATGATGAGGAGGAGGAAGTTGGTGACTTGCCTTCCCCTGTACAGAGGATGGACGTTGTGATAGCGAGGTTTCAGAGGTTGAACCCTTAGGTCTTCAATGGCGACGAGTCAAGCGAGGATGCAGATTCATGGCTTCGGAACATCACTGGTCTATTCGCGAGGTTTCAGAGGTTGAACCCTTAGGTCTTCAATGGCGACGAGTCAAGCGAGGATGCAGATTCATGGCTTCGGAACATCACTGGTCTATTCGATCTTGTCCAGTATGACAACGAACTTCGGTTGAGCTTGGTGACCCTCTAGTTGAGGAAGGATGCAGAGCGCTGGTGGCGAGGTGCTTCTAGTACTTTGCTGGAGACCGGCATTGGGATTACTTGGGACAGCTTTTGTGATACCTTTAGGCAGGAGTATTTTCCTGAGTTTTATGTGAACGCCCGTGAGCGGGAGTTTGATCATCTGGAGCAGGGCTCGATGTCTGTTCGGGATTATGCTAGGATGTTTTCTTCTTTATTTGGCGTACTTTCCCCATGTTTCTGGCCGGGAGAGGGCCAAGAGGACCAAATTTTTAGAGGGTTTGAACGAGGAGCTGTATCAGATGGTGCTGACAAGCAAACCCAAGACTTATGCTGAAGAAGTTGATAATGCTATTGATATTGAGGAGGGTTTGAGGAGTCGTCGCGCTCGTAGACAGCAGGTATCGCAGGGTGGTCATCCTACTGTTCAGGGAGCACAGTCTTCGTAGTCTTCCCAGTCAGCCCATTAGCCCAAGCAGCAGCAGCAGCCGTAGGTGGCACAGCAGTCTGGTCATCAGAGGTTTCGACCCCGCGGTCAGCAGTTCAAGAAGAAGTCTGGTTCGGGCTCTTCTGGTTCAGGTATCTCGAGTGGCAGCGGTTCTCAGGCTGAGTTTTGTGGTTTTTGTGGTGGCAAGCATCCATCGACCCAGTGTATCGGTGTTCAGGTCTCTTGCCATATATGTGGTCAGTTTGGACATTTCTCTAGGGTGTGTCCGTCGGCCGGATCGCAGTAGGCCGCAGCCCCATCTCAGGGTCATGGAGGACAGTCTAGGGGTCGTTCCCCGTCAGTTTCAGCCGCCCAGGATTGGTGAGACTCTGTTCAGGTCGTTGCAGCAGCCTGGTCCATCACGATTTTGGGCAGTCGTCTCAGCCGCTATTCTTGACCTCAGCATGCTCAGGCCAACGCCATTACTAGGGAGCAGGCCGAGGAGACGCCGAGCAGGGTGATCGCAGGTACTTGTCTTGTTTTTTGAGTTTTTCCTGCGCGTTGTGTTGTTTGACACTGGTGCATCGCATTCATTTCATTTCTGATTCATTTTTTATTGAGCATGGTCTGTGTACCATCCCTTTGCTCGATGATGCTTCTGTTTCTACCCCTGGCGGTGTGAGCCTGTTTTCCCAGGAGGTTTTGTTAGATGGCGTGTTGCAGTTTGGTGAGCATGTGTTGTTGGAAAATTTGATCCGTCTGATGTTGTGGGATTTCGATTGTATTTTTGGGATGGACGTGTTGTCCAATTATAGGGCCTCCATGGATTGCTTCCATGGGATTGTTCATTTTAGGCCTTTGTCTGGCGAGAAGTGGGACTTCTACGACCAGGATTCTCGATCAAAGATCCCGTTAGTCTCAGCGATGGAGATGTTTAGTCTGTTGTCCTTAGGGAATGCTGGCTTCATGATCTACGCTTTGGATGCGTCTTCTTCTTCTCGTGTGCAGCTCAGTGACGTTCCCGTGGTGCGACATTTTCCCGATGTATTTTCGGAGGAGATTCCTGGTTTTCCTCCGAGGCGGGAGATTGACTTCAGCATAGAGCTGGTACCTGGCACAGCTCCGATTTCTCGTGCCCCGCATCTTTTGGCGCCTACGGAGTTGAGAGAACTCAAGGTGCAGTTGGACGATTTGCTGGAGAAAGGTTTCATTCGACCTAGTATGTCTCCGTGGGGAGCGCCCATTTTGTTTGTGAAGAAGAAGGATGGCTCAATGCGGATGTGCATTGATTTTCGCCAGTTGAATAAAGCGACAGTTAAGAACAAGTACCCTTTACCCAAGATCGATGATCTATTAGATCAGCTGCAAGGTTCTGCGGTGTATTCAAAGATTGACTTGCGTTCCGGGTACCATCAGCTGAGAGTAAGAGATCAAGATGTCGCAAAGACTTCTTTTAGTACGAGGTACGGACACTTTGAGTTCTTGGTTATGCCGTTTGGGTTGACCAACTCGCCTGCAGTCTTTATGGATATGATGAACCGGATTTTCAGAGAGTTTATAGATCAGTTCGTGATAGTTTTTATTGACGACATCTTGGTATATTCTAAGACTCCTTTGGAGCATAAGGAGCACCTGAGAATTGTCCTTCAGACGTTGCGAGACCAGAAACTATATGCTAAATTCTCCAAGTGCGAGTTTTAGCAAAGCAGATGACTCAACTGACTCAGAAGGACAAGCAGTTTGTGTGGACTGAGCAATGTGAGAATGCGTTTCAATTGCTCAAGGAGAAACTGACTACTGCACCTGTGTTGGCTCTGCCGTCCGGATCAGGGGGTTTCGTTGTTTGTTCTGACGCTTAGCTCAATGGATTGGGTTGTGTTTTGATGCAGAATGGTCGATTCATTGCGTATGCCTCGTGGTAGTTGAAACCGCACAAGACTCGTTATCCAGTCCATGATTTGGAGCTATCAGCCGTGGTCTTTGCGTTGAAGATCTGGCGTCATTACCTGTATGGCGAGCAATTTGTGGTGTACTCGGACCACAAAAGTTTGCAGTATCTGTTTTCGCAGCCCGATTTGAATATGAGACAGCGACGTTGGATGGAGCTGCTAAAGGACTTTGATTGCGAGATCAAGTATCAGCCTAGGAAGTCGAACGTAGTGGCCGATGCTTTGAGCAGGAAGGCTAGTGAGATGCTTGCTTCGTTGTATATCTCTAAGGATCACGAGCATCTTAATACTACTGGTTGGAGATTCTACCCGGCTGAGGATTGCGTTGTGGTTTCTTCATTCCAAGTGGAGCCGCAGATTGTTTCTAGTATTCGAGCAGCTCAAAGGACTGATCCTTTCATCCACGAGTTGAAGTTAAAGTTCAGGGCTGGAGAACTTGAGGATTATTCTATTTCTGGTTGCTTGAGGTTCCGTGGCAGGCTGGTTGTTCCTAACCTCATTCATTTTAAGGAGGAGATCCTTCGGGAAGCGCACTGCAGCAGACATAGTGTTCATCCTGGTGCACGAAAGATGTACCATGCATTGATGCCGCACTCTGGTGGGCTGGCCTAAAGAGCGATGTTGCTGGATTCGTTGCTCGATGTTTGAATTGTCAGTTGGTAAAGGCCAAGAGGATGAGACCTGGTGGTCTGTTGCAGAGTTTGGAAGTGCCCCAATGGAATTGGGAGCACATAGCGATGGATTTCGTGACGCATCTGGCTCGTTCCAGCAGAGGATGTGATGCTATTTGGGTGGTTATCGACCGATTGTCGAAGTCTGCACATTTTATTCCCTACGGTATGACCTTTTCTTTGAAGAAAATGGCGAAACTGTACGTTGATTTCGTGGTTAGACTTCACGGTGTGCCTGTTTCGATCATCTTAGACTGAGATCCAAGGTTTACTTCCAGGTTTTGGAAGAGTTTGCAAGCATCTTTGGGCACCAGATTGGCTATGAGTACAGCGTATCACCCCCAGACAGATGGCCAATCTGAGCGAACTATCCAGACATTGGAGGATATGTTACGAGCTGTTGTGTTGGATTTCGGAGGTAGCTGGCAAGACGCGTTGTCTTTGGTGGAGTTTTCCTATAATAGCAACTATCAGGTGACGATTGGCATGGCGCCGTTTGAGGCCTTGTATGGCAGGAAGTGCAGATCGCCTGTATGTTGGGAAGAAGTGGGGGAGAAGCAGCTATCTGCCCCGGACTTTGTGCAGAAAATGAAGGATCATGTTGATCTAATTCGACAGTGGATGAAAGCTGAAGATTTAATTCTGGTCTATGGCTCGGACCACAAAAAAACTACTCAACAATCAAAAAAGAGATTTTATCAATTGTTTTATGTATTTCAAAAGATGATCTTTTTAACAAAACATTTATTTTACGTGTTGATTGCAAATCTGCTAAAAAGTTATTTTCAAAGATGTCCAAAATCTTGTTTCCAGACAAATATTTGCCCGCTGGCAAGCTATACTTTCCGTTTTGATTTTGAAATTGAATTTATAAAAGGGGAGGATAATTCTCTTACTGACTTCCTTACCAGAGAATTTTTACAAGGAAAACAAAATTTTATTGCGGATGGACCCTTCAAAGCAGAAACTTCAAACTTCAAAGGACTACGAGATTCCTCAAATTAGTACAAAACAGTTGGTTAAACTCCAACCAACTATGCCTCAAAAATATCCTTCTCAAATACCTACCGGTCCTTTCCCCCTTTTACTTCAAACTTCAATTATTACAGCCCTCTTCAAAATCTCCCAGAACTACCTCACAAGTCAGTTTTGGCTTCCCCTTCAACAACTGCTCAAACATCCTCTCTGTGAGACCTGGAATTATAAAGATTAATTGTTGGATTAATAGGATTTTAAGGAATTCTGGTGGTTCAGATTTCTGT
This sequence comes from Dorcoceras hygrometricum, assembly GCA_001598015.1. Lineage (NCBI taxonomy): Eukaryota > Viridiplantae > Streptophyta > Magnoliopsida > Lamiales > Gesneriaceae > Dorcoceras > Dorcoceras hygrometricum. The sequence goes on from KV013961.1 coordinate 33,632, forward strand.
TTGAAGACTCTGTTTGCATTTTTGGGTCAGATTTCACATTTAGAACAATTCTGGAAGTTTTTCGTAATTTTGAGTTTTAGAGGAGAAATCTGTTTTGTGGAGAGATCTGGTGGCAGCAGAGTAGGAATTTGTTAGCGCTGGTGTTATTTTAGACGTTGGCAGCGAGTTCCTGTAGCGGGTGCAAACGCCGTCGTATTAGCATTTGGTGTCTGTCCGCAGTTGGCATTTTTAGTTGTAAAATCAGCAGACAGCGCTAAGGACTCTAAAGCGACGACGTTTTGGTAAACAATAACCAGCTGTTAGTTTTGTTAGCGTGTTTCTATTTGAGGATTGAAACTACGTCGTTTTGGGAATTCAGCAGTTGGTGTGTTTCCCTTTAGTAGCGATCAGCTGTTGGGTTATGCGACGCCGTTTTAATTAGTTGAAACACAGCGTTTTGAGTATCAGCTGGTAGTTGCGCTTACTGTTGAGAGATTTGATGCGCTATTTCATCCAGCTGCTGGTTTAGATGATCAACTTTCGACAGATATGATGGATATGATGAACCGGATTTTCAGAGAGTTTATAGATCAGTTCGTGATAGTTTTTATTGACGACATCTTGGTATATTCTAAGACTCCTTTGGAGCATAAGGAGCACCTGAGAATTGTCCTTCAGACGTTGCGAGACCAGCAGATGTATGCTAAATTCTCCAAGTGCGAGTTTTGGCTGGATCGCGTCGTTTTCTTGGGTCATGTTATTTCAGCCGAGGGGATTTCTGTGGATCCCAGTAAGGTTGATGCTGTTCTGAACTGGGAGCATCCCAGGAATGTGTCAGAGATTCGCAGTTTCTTGGGTCTGGCTAGCTATTATCGTCGTTTCAATGAAGGATTTTCTAGCATAGCAAAGCCGATGACTCAATTGACACAGAAGGACAAACGGTTTGTATGGACTGAGCAATGTGAGAATGCGTTTCAATTGCTCAAGGAGAAACTGACTACTGCACCTGTGTTGGCTCTGCCGTCCGGATCAGGGGGTTTCGTTGTTTGTTCTGACGCTTAGCTCAATGGATTGGGTTGTGTTTTGATGCAGAATGGTCGATTCATTGCGTATGCCTCGTGGTAGTTGAAACCGCACAAGACTCGTTATCCAGTCCATGATTTGGAGCTATCAGCCGTGGTCTTTGCGTTGAAGATCTGGCGTCATTACCTGTATGGCGAGCAATTTGTGGTGTACTCGGACCACAAAAGTTTGCAGTATCTGTTTTCGCAGCCCGATTTGAATATGAGACAGCGACGTTGGATGGAGCTGCTAAAGGGAAACTTTGATTGCGAG
>KV013962.1:8707-24425 GCA_001598015.1 Dorcoceras hygrometricum
GGGGTTCAACTAAATCAAACGACGCCTAACTCACGCGACGTATCGCTACCCGCAGCTGCTTATCCAGTCGCAACACCATCCTCTCGCGACTGGTTCTCCATCTTCGATGGTCATTCTCTCACGAGCGCAACGACTGCCAGACGCAACACAAGCGCAACAACTGCTTTTCCATTTCCACCAGCTGCAAGCTACAGTAACCATCAAATTCCAAATCCTACCAGTCGTTGGCTACAGCACGGTTGATTCAATATTTGAAGGAATTCGACAACTCTTAATCTTCAAATTCACGTGGCTAAACCCAAACAATAAAATTAACCAATAATCTAAATCTGAATCCTCACAGCCTCGGCGAGTGAAGAGGGGAGGCCTCGAAAACATTGAGGAAGGGAGATAACGATAGAATTTGCATTAGCGGTAGATCCTGAGATCCCAACGAGTGAGCCAATAGGCTTGGCAAAAGAGCTCCCCGAGCAGTAGTCCACCGACGCACCCCCCGTGGCTTTGGACATCTTTCAGATTTCCTTCGTGGCACCCTCGGGCCCTGTCTCACTGGAGTTCATTCACCATATGGTTCCCGACAAGGATTTTGACCTGGTGCGGAGAACCCCTGACCTCGAGGTCATTGAAGCCGCAAGTCTCCATTTTATGCAGGTATGTATCGATTCAAGATTTATCATCTGCGTATCCTGATGTTTATATTAACTGCTCTGCTTGTGTAGGCCTCGGTAAGGAGTGGTGAGGCAGCCAACCGCCTCACCCGAGCACACGGCGAGATCGTCATGACCAGGCGTTCTATGGATGGGGTGCTCAATCACCACAACGACTTGATGAAACAGCTTTAGGAGCTGCGAGCCCAGAGGGACGAAGAGAATAAGTCATTGCTGCTTGAGCTAGAGGCGACCCGAGCTGAAGTCCAATCATCTAAGGCCCAAACGCAGACTTATGAAGTCTGATCTCTTCGTTCGGAGGAGGAGAACACGGGTCTCCAGGCCATGGTTAAGAGGTTACAAGGAGAGGTGGAGACTTCTTGGTAGCTCGGGAAGGGAAAGTTCCTGAAGTCTAAGGAGTTAGACACCATGTGTTCAGAGAGAGCCTCGGTCTACTTCGAGCATGGCTTTAATGGATGCCTGGCCCAGTTCAGGGCTAATGACTATTCTGAAGATGAGCACCCAGCTCTGTTCCTTGACATGATGCAGACATTGGAGGATATGCCAGAGGAGGGTGAGATGGTTGAGGATGACAGCTCGGACCAAGAGGCAGCCCTGCCATCCTGATATATTAATCTAGGTTTTTTTTATTTACTTGTAACGATTTGAGATTAATGAAATCTTCTTTTCCTTTTTATCTTTGTCTGTTTATCTCGAGATGAGAAAAACATTGTGAATAAGTAAGTCTGAAATGGAATAACTACGCATCTGTCAAGACCCCAAGATTGAAAACAATCACATTGAACCAGCTCGGGCCAAAAGCTATTAAGTGTGACTAAAATCTTGAAATTTTTCGGGTTTCTTAAAAATGCGGTAGAAAAAATCACCAAGTATGAGAGAATAATACCCTTTGAGCCTCTACCCGAGGAGAGTTCTGAACTAGCTTAATGCATAAGTGGTTGAGGAAAATCGAGTTGACTCCAGGTAGATTGGCTACCCGAGCTGTTGACAATAGAGGCGGCCTCGTTGTACCGAGCTAGTCGGTCTTTTGATCATATCTGGATAGAGCTGCTATCATGTTTTAAATAAGAAATGGACTTTTCTTTTCGAGGAGGTAGGTCTTAGTATTCCAAGTTGGTATGCTTCGTGCCAACGAGAGTTGGGCTTATGGTGTCGAGCTGGTCGGGCTTTGTGCCAACAAGAGTTGGGCTTATGGTGCCGAGCTAGTCTAGTGCCAAGCGAGAGTTGGGATTATGGTGCCGAGATGGTCGGGCTTTGGGCCAACGAGAGTTGGGATTATGGTGTCGATCTGGTCGGGTTTGTGCCAATGAGAGTTGGGCTTATGGTGCCGAGCTAGTCGGGCTTTGTGCCAATGAGAGTTGGGCTTATGGTGCCAAGTTGGTCGAGCTTTGTGCCAACGAGAGTTGGGCTTATGGTGTCGAGTTGGTCGGGCTTATGCATTGACTAGTAGGTCAGGATAACGAATGCCCAAGCTGGTTGGACTTACAGATTGCCAAGCTGGTTGGGAAACAGATTCCTGAGCAGGTCGAGATAATATATTCCTGAGTAGGTCAAGATAGTATATTCCCGAGTAGGTCGAGATGATAGTTCTAGAGCAGGTCGATATGATATATTACCAAGCTAGTTGGGGTGACAGATTCTCAAGCAAGTCGTTATAATATATTCTCGAGTAGGTCGAGATAGTAGATTCCCGAGAAGGTCGGACTTGGTGCCAACGGATGTTGGAATGTGTAGTGCCGAGCTGATCGGGCTCATAAGTTTGTTCTAACAATATTCAGATAAGGATGTAACCCGAGAAGGGTGAATGCGAAAAAAAACATCTTTTGATCGAGTCGACTTATTTCCAAAAGATAATCTTTAATTAAGTAAAGTATTTGCAGAACAAAAATGAGAAATGACCCAAGTTTAGCGTTTTTCTGTTGTTGAATGATGTACCAGTGTCATCCGCCTCTTCCTGGTATGTCAATATTTTCACGGAGTTTCCGTGTAGATAGGGATGATCGACCTCCGGTCGTCGATTTAGGAACTGTTCTATTTTCAGCCATCAGTTGGGTAGTTCATGCAATTGTGAGGCCCTCGTGTTCGGGTCCTTGGGGATAGTTGCCAGCATTGTTACTGATGTATCTCCTGCCTCCTGGAGTTTGGTCCTTATGGATGGACTATTTCGTTTCTTCTATTTTGTGGTTTTCCACAGAAGGATACAATTGATGTAACCAAATTTTGCCCAGCCAATGAACTACCACCACGTCAGACCATCAGGTCGGGAGGTCTGTCCTCGAGGAGTAAGCTGGGTGAGATCTGCTTGAGTTGAACTAGGAATAAATTGCTTGGACAAGTCACAAGCAGGGAGGTACCACCAGGTTTGGGTCATGGCACGGTATAGCTCGAGGAATATGAGAGGGCACGTCGGGAGCTCTGTCCTTGGGGGATGAGTTGGAATGTCTTTCCTCTAATGACCTGCGACCACAGACACTGGTCAAAGGGCGTCGGGAGTTATCCGACAAAAGCCCTCTGGTGCTTAAGTCAGCTCGAGTGATCTTGTTAGGATCGAAAACCAGCTTGGGAGTTCAGAGTGGGGGTGAATGAACTCCTTTGCTAATTTTGGTTTGAAAATTTGTTTCAAAAATTTTATAGCTCGACGCAAACCTCCAGCCGAGTTACCAGCTATGAGGGTTCTCAGTGACTTCTGTTTGTCTCGTGTAATAAAATGATTTTATGCTGAAGGAACACGATTCAAACAGTGAATAAATTCAACGAATGAGTAAATGTAAAAAGTATAGAGACGAGAGATTTGTTTCTGGAAGTTCTAGGAAAATTCTCCTACGTCTGTCCTTCTTCCTCAATGGGAAGGATTCCACTAGAAGATTTGATTTATACAACCATTTTTACAAACCCGATCCCGCAACCAGCAGCCACGAGAACTTCTAGCACTCAACTAACAAAACTTAGACCCGTGATCTGGTTCGCAATACAAACACTCAGCACTAAGCTGATTGTGCTAATCTAGCACTCAAACTCTCTGTTTTTTATTTACAAAGGAAGCTCTAAACTACAAAGTGTGTGTATAGAAGAGTATGTGACACAGAAATGAATAAAGCGATCTGTGCTTGTGTCACTTGTTGCGTGCTGGTTCAAGATGAACTCTGTTTTTGCTTGTGAGGGCTGGTTAGCTCGTGTGTTCAATGATCTTGTTGTGTGTCGTAACCCCTTCACAACTGCTTTTCTCTTCTATTTATACCCTTTGGATACAACGGTAATAAATTTAGCCAGTAGGCACATTGAGTGTATCCAAATTGAATTACATGCGGCGTATTAAATGTTTGTACGATGAAAGTACATCTTCATTAAATGCATTGCTCTTTTTGGCAACTCTGCGTCATCTTCAGTTTGTACCGTATCTCTACGTGTCTGGTTTTAGCTCAAAGTAGTTCCAACGAATACACATCATTGCATAGATGTCAAATGTTCCAAATCAGACTATACAAGAATTCAAACATTCCAAAATTCAATTTGCTAAGTTGCCTCTAACTTAGCTGGTCTCCCGATCTGGTTTCTGAATATCGAGCTGCTTTTCTTGATCGGGTTCTGAGCTTGATTTAATCCAGTCTGCTTTGAAATATTCTGCTCAAGTCATTGTTCTGTACTGATTAGATAGCAATAGCATTCATATACTTCATATCTTCAGTTTCATACCACCTGTAAGATCATTCTGCTTCAAAGTGGTTTTCTTAGCTGGTCTGTTATACTCCTTATCACTTCAGCTGGTCGATTATGCCACTTATAATCTGTATTCACAAGTAAACTACTGTTTTCCTGCTCTTCAACTTAGTACTCTCTATTCCTCGAATTTTCCCAAAATGAACTGCCTTTTTCCGGTTAAGCATCTTCGAGCTGGTGCCCAGCTGGTTTATCCTAAACCAAAATTCCTCAATGTCCTAAGTTGGTTTGGCCTAAACCAGCTTGACTAAATTCCCTTTGTTGAATGCGCTGAGCTGATTTTTCCTTGACCAGCTTGACTCTGCTCCAATCTGGTTTCTACATTCAACGTAGTAAGCTCATCCATATCTTGTCACTTTGGTCTGATTGATCTCTTTTATTTTTCATCTCCCTTTTATTTTTCATCACCAAAAACTTCTGAAATTTACTCAAACAATTTCCCTCTTTTTGGTGATGATAAAACTTTGGTCGTAAAAGGAGATTTTCATTGACCGTTAGGCAATTACATAAGTTCAATTAAACACAAACAATTTGGTCCTATATAATGGCTACTCAGTCCGATCTTGCTTAAAACCATTTGCTCCTCTTATAGCTGATGCTTCCATCACCCCTTCTATAGTTTGGTCTTTTACCCCTAGTACTACTCGGACCTTTCCCTTGTCTGCTCGGACCTTCACCCGGTCTACTACTTTGACCACCTTCCCCCTTTTTGGCATCACCAGTCTCCTTGAGATGATTAACCAATTCGGCCAGCTGGAATTTGACATAATTAAGATCACTGGCGAGCTGAAGCCGATGCTCGGTGAGATGATGAAGAACGATGGTTTCCAATGATGTCTGGGAAAACTTAACATTGCCAGCCACCGTATCCATCTTATCATAGAAAGCGCGCTTGTAGGTACCAAAGTCGTGCTTCATAAAGGTCTGAACATTCAACATTTGTTCAATTTGGAATCCATGGATTCAAGTCTAGAATCCATGGATTGTACCTTTGAATCCATAGACAGTATCCTTGAATCGATAGGCATTATCCTTGAGTCCAGTGAAGCAATGACCTTTTCTACCTCTTCGAGCTTAGTGCCAGCATTAGGACTTTCTTGAGGACTGGATATAAAGACCTGCTGTGAACCAGCATGGGAAGAGTCGGAGTCCTCTTCGAAAGATATGCGGGAATTGTCTTTGCTTTCTCCAGTATATACATGTTGGCGCAGCGGCGGATCCGGATCCCGTTTCCCGGGACGCAGCGGAAGTTTAAAAATTTTGCACCAGGAATCGGTCAATACATAATAATTAAAGCACTAAAACATACATAGGATGTTTTAATGAAGGTTACCTTGCTGACGTTTAGGCGCCTGGCTCCGACCAGATTCACAAAGAATCTGGCACTTCAAAGGTTGGCGGCGGTAGATCTCATAATCCGGTCCACGATTGGATTCACGGCTCCTTCATCAGTCTGCACTAGAAGAGCTGACGAATTTGTCACGAACGGAATCTCCTCGACAAGGTGATCGGAACAAGTCCGACCACGAAGGAGGCGGCACACGGCGGCGGCGCGGCGGCGCGTGGTGGCGGCGGCCGAGAGAGGCGTAGTGGGGGAGGGAGGCGGCTACTAGACTAGGGTTATGGAGTGTAGTGTATTCTTCATTGTAACCCTAGGCCATTTATATGTAGAGGTGTGATACGGCGGCACACGGCGGCGGCGCGGCGGCGCGTGGTGGCGGCGGCCGAGAGAGGCGTAGTGGGGGAGGGAGGCGGCTACTAGCTAGGGTTATGGAGTGTAGTGTATTCTTCATTGTAACCCTAGGCCATTTATATGTAGAGGTGTGATGGGCTTGAACCGGCCCATTGGACCTGGGGCGGGCCCAGTCCAACATGTACATTCGGTTAATTCCTATCACAGTGGCTTCATCATAACTCCGATCGACGATTTGATCGAACCGATCTACACAGTTTCCAAAACTGAGTATTATGATGCAAAAACAATTTTTCAGACCACCTAGTCCAAAATTGTAGTTTAGCCCTTCAACTTTAGGGAAATTGCAATTTGACCCCTGTTGACTTTTAGGAAGTCGCACTCCCTAAATTCCTCCTCCTATGCTCAACACATTGAGCTTAGTTTCCGTGTAGAATCCTGAAGCCAGTACTTGTGTCACCCTCAATGGTTCAGGGATACAGCTAGCCGTGGGCTCACAACCATTGTGACTCCGAAATCACAATTCGGACTGACCCATCGGATCATGGTAAAGTGCCTAGCAACATCACCCCATGATCCCATAGGTATCACTGATAGTGCCTGCAAGATCCAGTTGGTCGTGGTTAGCGTACAGTACGGTCCTTTCAATACACATATCTCGATCAGATCAACGACCATTGGTAAATCGAGAGTCGCTAGAGATCCGATAACTATGCATACATCTTGAAGATCAAATAGTGACATCGCGAGTGTTACTAGGTAAACCCATTACCTAAAACACATCTAGTACTCTGACCAGAGATTTATCACACTATTTCCTCCTCGGATAGCATAGGATATCCATGCATAAAAGCGAGCGGTGAATCCTCGACAACGAAGCATCGACTCCTACATGCATCGGGACCTCACCCAATCCCGCCACCTAATGACCCCAAATGAGTCGGTAAACGGGTCAAAGTGAGGCACCTATCATGTAGAGTCTCAATGACGTTTTGAGTAGTGAGGACTAATCAGTACAACCAAGACCTCGGACTTATCCACTCGACAAATGGTAACCACTTGGAAAGTCCGAACGAGGGTAGTTCGATAGATCACCAGGTCACTATCCATCTGCATGCTCAGAACATCACAATGTTCCCTACCAATGAAACATGGTACTTCACATCGCAGATGCTAGTCTCAATATCGGGCGGCCTTATCCTCATTTTGACGGCCCAATCGACTAGGAACTTGTTCAGAATACACAATGACTATTAGATGTGTTTCATGATAGCCATCATATCCACTATCACATCTAACATACACTATGGTGCATTCTAGGTCTTTATCCAACACAATTGTTAACATTATAACATAATGAAAATAAAGAATTCCATATAAGAAATGCGAATTTCATAAATAAAGATCGTTATACAAAGAGTCAATAAAACCCACTCGCCACAAGTTGTCTAGTTGGGCATCTACTCTAACAATCTCCCACTTGCCCTAAAGCCAACTGCTCATCAGACGCAGTCCCATTGTTTCGCGATGTTTTTCAAACAACGGTCCTGGCAAGGGCTTCGTAAGTGGATCAGCAATGTTGTCTGCAGAGGCGACTATCTCGACTGCTATGTCACCTCTAGCCACAATATCCTGGATTATGTGGTATTTCCTCAGTATATGTTTGGATCTTTGGTGAGACCTAGGCTCCTTTGCTTGCGCAACGGCACCCGTGTTGTCGCAGTACACCGGGACTGGACCAACTCCATCAGGGATTACGCCCAACTCTTGGACGAAATTCCTTATCCAAACCGCCTCTTTAGCAGAAGCTGATGCTGCGATGTCCTAGAAACCTGATTGAAGTTTGAAATAATTTCATTTTCTTTTGGGACAGAACTAATGTAACGCCCGGAAATCCAAATTACGTGAATTGAATGCATGACTAGGAGGGAAACCTTATGATTATATGATTTGCATGTCATGTATGTGTTTATGTGATGATTTTATGCTTTACGTGTGCTTATCGCTTTACGGTATTGTTTGGGACCGGTAAGCGGGGACGAGTCCGGAGTCGACCAAATCGAAAATATTTTAATGTTTTAGCACTTAGACATATTTTAAAGTAAAATATTTTTATTTTATGCACAATTTCCAAGAAAATGAGATTTTATGCATGGTTACCGAGAAGGACCCGTTTTTCGCCTATACGGGCCATTTTTATGACTTTTATGACACTTTTAAAATTGAGAGGCCTTATGTTACGAAAATTAAAGGCTTGGGGGCTGATATTTAAATGTTTTTAAGCCTTTTTAATTAGGGGTTGGGCTAGTATAATGATGGGCTTATGTTTTTTTTAAATAAAACAAGGTGGAAGGGTTTTTTAGCCCATTTTTTCACACACCCCCACCTAAACTCGAAAATTACCCTAGCCTCTCCTCTCATCAGCCAACTTCCGCTGCGCCCCGGGAAATGGGATCCGGATCCAACACTACGCCAACAGTGGTATCAGAGCCAAGGCTCGGATCCGTCAATACATAATTTGTGCCTTATTGCATCAAATCACAAATTTTCGAAAATAAAAAAAAAAAAAACACGGCGGCACTGTAGGCGCCGCACGCAGGCACTGTAGCTGTCGCACGCAGGCACTGTAGCCGCCGCACACTGCTCGCGCGGCATTTATAAATATGATTTTATAATTAAATATGATTTTGTTGAAATTATCAAATTTGATTTGATTATTTAATTTATGTCAATTAATTGGATTTATTGCATGTTTGGGATGATCGAGAGTCGTGCCCAATGTGTTAGGTGTATGCTCTAGGTTTTGCGACTTTGGTTGTAAATATTGTTGATATATCATTTATAAAGTGGGTCTGGTTATGGCCCGTTCCCACCATTAAAATGTATCCCAATGTGTCATGGATATTTAATTGTAAATATTAGATTTAGTGGGAGGACATTTGAAGATGGTGGCGATGACGATCAAAGATATTGAAGACCGAAGATCTGTAAAACCGGAAGCTAATGTAATAGGATTGCGTAGCATACTGCATTTCACCTAGGACTGGACCCAGGTCCGTGATTGGCAACCACGGACCGCATAGCTCTCGCGATCGATCATCCCAAAGTTTATTTATATATGTGCGATATATATGTTAGTTGAATCCGCATGTTAAATTTTGATTTAATATTTATTAGACCATATTTTTCAAAAATAAAATCCCTTGTTTTAAATATGATTTAAAACTGATATCAAGATTAAAAGTTTATTCGATAAACTAAGGGAATTTAAATCTTTTTAAATTTTCCTACCTTCCATCAACAATGGGTGTACGTCGATGCTACCCGCATACATGGCCCGGCTCATATTATTGAGGGGGTTATGTATGCCGGAAAACTGTACACGTCATTGACACTTGTTGTGAGTCGGTTGGAACTCCCTTTAACGTTGACTCATATTATTGGGGACGTTAAGGGGACCGTCCTTCACGACTCAACATTGATGGGTCATCTTGACACGTGATAGTAATCGACGTCATATTATTGGGCCCTTACTGGACGTGAGGTAAATACATGAAGGTTGCACCGATTGCAATTGGGCTCTATCTTTTGAGGATCATGGTTGGCTGATATTATTCGGGACCATGGTCGCTTAATTGGACTCTGTGTACCCACTAAGGAAACTTGCTTTCTCGATTTCATTAGAGGGTGGTGAAATCGTTAAAATAGTGGTAGGGTAATTCATAAAACTAAATGACCTTGTTTTATGTCTTAGCGTTTTTCATATATAGTTAGTAATGCATGTCTGTTTTTCTTTTCAGTATAAACTGCTTATAAAATGTCTTCGATCAAAATCCACTCGCTGCTATACTGGATAGCAAAAATTTCACTGGTCTGAACTACCAAGACTGGCTTCGAAACCTCAATATTGTATTGGCTTCGGAGAAACTTCTCTACACGTTAGTGAAGAGCCCTCCGAAGGAAGGCCCTGCCAACGTCAGCCCTGAGGAGCTGACTACGCTTACAGTATAAACTGCTTATAAAATGTCTTCGATCAAAATCCACTCGCTGCTATACTGGATAGCAAAAATTTCACTGGTCTGAACTACCAAGACTGGCTTCGAAACCTCAATATTGTATTGGCTTCGGAGAAACTTCTCTACACGTTAGTGAAGAGCCCTCCGAAGGAAGGCCCTGCCAACGTCAGCCCTGAGGAGCTGACTACGCTTAACAAATGGTAGGATGACGAGCTTAAGACTCGATGCTATATGATGGCATCGATGTCCAACGAAATGCAACGGCGCTTTGAGAAGACGGTGTATGCTGTTGACATACACCTTCATCTTAAGGAACTGTATGGGGAGAACTCTCGACATGAGAGGTTCACCACTGTCAAGGAGCTTATGACAAGCCGCATGCGCGATGGGACTTCGGTCAGCGAGCATGGGGTTCGTATGATTGGGCTCATTGAAAAGTTGGTGGGCCTTGATATCACACTTCCACATGAGCTGTCTGTGGATTTGCTTCTCCTCTCACTACCCGCTGCATTCGACCCCTTTGTGGTCAACTTTAACATGAACAAGCTGGAAGCCACCCTTGAAGAGGTGGTGAACATGCTTGTAGTGTTTGAAGGAACCATAAAGAAGGACAAGCCCGTCCTCCTTATGGGCTCTTCTTCCTCTGCGAAGAAGGGGCCCAAACGCAAGGGTAAGAAGCGTTCTGCCCCTGCGAAGGAGTAAAATCCCACTAAGAAGCCCAAGGCAAAGGCTTCCAAGCCGAACAAGTCTGGGGATGTTTGCCACCACTGCCACAAACCTGGGCACTGGAGGAGGAACTGCAAGGAGTACCTCGAGCAGTTGCGAACTGCGAAAGGTATGTTCTATATCGAAATAAATATATATCTTAATTCGACTTCTTGGGTACTTGATATCAGATGTGGATCTCATATCTGCAATGACTTGCAGGTGATGACAAGAAGCCGACGTCTTAGAGAGGATGAGACCCACTTGAGGCTCTGCAGTAGCTATAGGAGATGTTTATTTATTTCTGTCTTCAAATTTTAAGTTCTTATTGAGAAACGTTTTATTTGTTCCCGAATTGATAAAGAACATTATTTCTGTTTCTATGCTTGATAGTAATGGATATTCTTGTATTTTTGCTAATTCGATTTGCAGTATATACAAGAATGAATGTTTAATTGGAACTGGGGAACGCGAAAACGATTTATACACCTTAAAATTAGAAGAAGTTCCAACTCGCGATGTGGAAACACATACAACAACGATTAAAAGGAAATAAGATAGCTTGAACCCAACACAACTTTGGCACGCTAGGCTAGGTCATATTTCCCTAAGTAGGATGAAAAAGTTAGTTAGGAGTGACATGTTTGATTTGTCAGACATTAACTCCCTACCGACTTGTGAGTCTTGTCTCAAGGGAAAGATGACTAAACAACCCTTCAAGGGCAAGCCTGAACGTGCTCAAGGCCCATTGGATTTGATCCATACTGATGTGTGTGGCCCACTTAGTATTGGTACTAAGTACGATCACACATACTTCATCACCTTTATCGATGATTACTCTAGGTATGGGTACTTGTACTTAATGAAACACAAGTCTGAATCCTTTGAAAGGTTCAAAGAATTTAAGACTGAATTAGAAAATCAGTTGGGGAAAAGTATTAAAGCGCTTCGATCCGATCGAGGTGGTGAATACTTAAGTGCTGAACTTCAAGACTATCTTAAAGAGAATGGGATTCTCTCACAGTGGACCCCTCCGGCCACACCACATCTCAATGGTGTAGCGGAGCGTCGTAATCGAACCTTGATGGACATGGTTCGATCTATGATGAGCTTCAGTGAACTTCCTACCTCGTTTTGGGGCTATGCGCTCGAAACAGTAGTAATATTGTTGAACAATGTACACACCAAGGCAGTGGATAAGACTCCATATGAGATATGGATGGGCAAGCCGCCAAAATACTCATTCATGAGGATTTGGGGATGTCCTGCTTACGTGAAGCAGACATTGGGAGATAAGCTGGATACTAGATCCATCTTATGTTACTTCGTTGGGTATCCAAAGAATTCCATTGGATACTACTTCTACTATCCAAAGGAAACAAAAGTGTTTGTTTCTAGAAATGCCACCTTTATGGAAAGGGAATTTCTACTCGATATAAAAGGCAAGATAGTAGATCTCGAAGAGGTTCGAGAACCGTCTGAAGTACCAAGTGAGTCTCCCACACCTCCAGAGCCAGTACCAGAAATGGTCGCACCTAGGAGATCTGAAAGGATTCCTAGGGCTCCTGAAAGATATGGTTCTCTCCTTGAAGATGATCAAAATGATCAAGTTATTGGATGTGATCCAAGAACTTTCAAGGAGGCAATTTCCGATGCTGATTCTAATTTATGGCTTGAAGCAATGTAGTCTGAGATTGACTCAATGCATGCTAACCAAGTTTGGACTCTTGTTAATCCTCCCGAAGGAATTGTTCCTATTGGGTGAAAATGGACATACAAGAGAAAACTTGGGTCTGATGGTAAGGTACTGACCTACAAGGCGCGACTAGTCGCAAAAGGTTACACTCAAAGGCAAGGTGTTGACTATGATGAAACCTTTTCACCAGTCGCAATGTTCAAGTCAATTAGAATCCTACTTGCCATAGCTGCATGGTGCGACTATGAGATATGGCAAATGGATGTGAAAACTGCGTTCCTCAATGGAAATATTAAGGAAGAGATCTATATGACGTAGCCTGAGGGTTTCACATCTGTAGGAAGTGAGCATAAAGTATGCAAACTTCAGAGATCGATCTACGGTCTCAAACAAGCATCGAGGAGTTGGAACCTGAGATTCGATGAAACAATTAAGGAATTTGGTTTCATCAAGAATCCCGAGGAGCCATGTGTATATAAGAAGATAGTTAAAAGCGCTGTGACATTCCTTGTACTTTATGTTGATGACATTATACTCATTGGGAATTATGTAGCAATGCTGCAATCAACTAAAGTATGGTTTTCTAGTAGATTCTCGATGAAGGACATGGGTGAAGCATCCTATATTCTTGGAATACAGATCTATCGAGATAGATCGAAACGGATGCTCGGACTCACCCAAGCTACCTACATCGATACCATACTTAAGAGGTTCTCTATGGAAGAGTCCAAGAGAGGACAACTACCTATGTACCACGGGTCACTCTATCTAAGTCTATGTGTCCAAATACTGATGAGGAGATAGAGAGTATGACACGTGTGCCATATGCCTCGGCAATAGGTAGTATTATGTATGGCATGATCTCAACTAGACCGCATGTTGCATATGCTCTGAGTGTCACGAGCCGCCACCAGGCCAACCCCGGCCAAATTCATTGGAAGGCTGTGAAAGATATTCTTAAGTACTTGCGAAGGACTAAGAATATGTTCATGGTCTATGGGGGTGGTGAACTGAAATTGGAAGGCTACACTGATTCTAGCTTCAAATATGACGTGGATGATTCGAAGTCAACCTCTGGATTTGTATTCATGCTCAATGGTGGTGCTGTCTCTTGGAAGAGTTCCAAGCAAGACACCATCGCGGATTCAACCACTGAGTCTGAGTACATCACAGCATCAGCTGCTGCTAAGGAGGCGGTTTGGATAAGGAAATTCGTCCAAGAGTTGGGCGTCATCCCTGATGGAGTTGGTCCAGTCCCGGTGTACTGCGACAACACGGGTGCCGTTGCGCAAGCAAAGGAGCCTAGGTCTCACCAAAGATCCAAACATATACTGAGGAAATACCACATAATCCGGGATATTTTGGCTAGAGGTGACATAGCAGTTGAGAGAGTCGCCTCTGCAGACAACATTGCTGATCCATTTACGAAGCCCTTTCCAGGACCGTTGTTTGAAAAACATCACGAAACAATGGGACTACGTCTGATGAGTAGTTGGCTATAGGGCAAGTGGGAGATTGTTAGAGTAGATGCCCAACTAGCCAACTTGTGGCGTGTGGGTTTTATTGACTCTTGTGTATAACGATCTTTATTTATGAAATACGCATTTTTTATGGCATTCTTTATTTTCATTATGTTATAATTTTAACAATTGTGTTGGATAAAGATCTAGAATGCACCATAGTGTATGTTAGATGTGATAGTGGATATGATGGCTATCATGTCTGATGAGTAGTTGGCTATAGGGCAAGTGGGAGATTGTTAGAGTAGATGCCCAACTAGCCAACTTGTGGCGTGTGGGTTTTATTGACTCTTGTGTATAACGATCTTTATTTATGAAATACGCATTTTTTATGGCATTCTTTATTTTCATTATGTTATAATTTTAACAATTGTGTTGGATAAAGATCTAGAATGCACCATAGTGTATGTTAGATGTGATAGTGGATATGATGGCTATCATGAAACACATCAAATAGTCACTGTGTATTCTGAACTCGTTCCTAGTCGATTGGGCCGTCAAAATGAGGATAAGGCCGTCCGAGCTTGAGACTAGCATCTGCGATGTGAAGTACCATGTTTCATTGGTAGGGAACTTTGTGATGTTCTGGGCATGAAGATGGATAGTGACCTGGTGATCTATCGAACTACCATCGTTCGGACTTTCCAAGTGGTTACCATTTGTCGAGTAGATAAGTCCGAGGTCTTGGTTGTACTGATTAGTTCTCACTACTCGAAACGTCATTGAGACTCTACATGATAGGCGCCTCACTTTGACCCGTTTACCGACTCACTTGGGGTCATTAGGTGGCGGGATTGGGTGAGGTCCCGATGTATGTAGGAGTCGATGCTTCGTTGTCGAGGATTCACCGCTCGTTTTCATGCGTGGATATCCTATGCTATCTGAGGAGATAATAGTGTATAAATCTCTGGCCAGAGTACTTGATGTGTTTTAGGTAAATGAGTTTACCTAGTAACACTCGCGATGTCACTATTTAATCTCCATCGGATCTCTAGCGACTCTCGATTTACCAATGGTCGTTGATCTGATCGGGATATATGTGTTGAAAGGACCGTACTGTACGCTAACCACGACCAACTGGTTCTTGCAAGCACTATCAGTGATACCTAGGGGACATGGGGCGATGTTGCTAGGCGCTTTACCATGATCCGATGGGTCAGTCCGAAATTGTGATTTCGGAGTCACAATGGTTGTGGGCCCACGGCTAGCTGTATCCCTGAACCATTGAGGGTCACACAAGTACTGGATTCACGATTCCCGCATGAAAACCAAGCTCAATGTGTTGAGCATAGGAGGAGGATTTTAGGGAGTACGACTTCCTAAAAGTCAACAGGGGTCAAATTGCGATTTCCCAAAGTTGAGGGGCTAAACTGTAATTTTGGACTAGGTGGTCTGAAAAATTGATTTCACATCATAATACTCAGTTTTGCAAACTGTGTAGATTGGTCCCATCAGATCGTCGATCGGAGTTATGATGAAGTCACGGTGATAGGGATGAACCGAATGTTCATACGTTGGACTGGGCCCGCCCCATGTCCAATGGGCCGGTTCAAGACCATGTATCACCTTTATTTACTAGACTTGGTCTAGGGCTACATCATAACATCATAACACACCAAACCTAGCCTCCAATAGCCGCCTCCCCTCCTCCCAACTCTCCTCTAGGCCGCGCCTCCACCCACGCGCCGCCGCTTGCCGTGATC
>KV013962.1:32851-67680 GCA_001598015.1 Dorcoceras hygrometricum
TTTAATTGCATCAAATTGGGCTTAAAACAATTTTAGGCCCAAAATCTCAAAAATTCCAAGAATCAATTTTGGTCCGACCAAAATGACCCAATATCAAATAATGGCCCGAAAACTCCTTGGGCCGCCCGGGACAGGCCCGAAACAAACCTTAGAAGTCAAAAACAGTGTCGCAACACCACCTTGGGTTCGTCGGACGGCGGCCGGCCATCGGCACTGTAGCTGCGTGCAGCTACAGTGCCGCCGTGCGCACGCTACAGTGACGCCGTGCGCACGCTACAGTACCGCTTTTGTTTTATTTTCGAAAAATTTGTGATTTGTTGCAATAAGGCACAAATTATGTATTGATAGTCCGAGCCTTGGCTCTGATACCACTGTTGGCGCAGCGGCGGATCCGGATCCCGTTTCCCGGGCGCAGCGGAAGTTTAAAAATTTTGCATCGGGTATCGGTCAATACATAATAATTAAAGCACTAAAACATACATAGGATGTTTTAATGAAGGTTATCTTGCTGGCGTCTAGGCGCCTGGCTCCGACCAGATTCACAAGGAATCTGGCACTTCAAAGGTTGGCGGCGGTAGATCTCCTAATCCGGTCCACGACTGGATTCATGGCTCCTTCTTCAGTCTGCACTAGAAGAGCTGACGAATTTGTCACGAACGGAATCTCCTCGACAAGGTGATCGGAACAAGTCCGACCACGAAGGAGGCGGCACACGGCGGCGGCGCGTGGTGCCGACGGCCGAGAGAGGCGTAGTGGGGGAGGGAGGCGGCTACTAGCTAGGGTTATGGAGTGTAGTGTATTCTTCATTGTAACCCTAGGCCATTTATATGTAGAGGTGTGATGGGCTTGAACAGGCCCATTGGACCTGGGGCCGGCCCAGTCCAACATGTGAAAATTCGGTTCATTCCTATCACCGTGGCTTCATCATAACTCCGATCGACGATCTGATCGGATCGATCTACACAGTTTCCAAAACTGAGTATTATGATGCGAAAACAATTTTTCAGACCACCTAGTCCAAAATTGCAGTTTAGCCCTTCAACTTTAGGGAAATCGCAAATTGACCCCTGTTGACTTTTAGGAAGTCGCACTCCCTAAATTCCTCCTCCTATGCTCAACACATTGAGCTCAGTTTCCGTGCAAGAATCCTGAAGCAAGTACTTGTGTGACCCTCAATGGTTCAGGGATACAGCTAGCCGTGGGCTCACAACCATTGTAACTCCGAAATCACAATTTCGGATTGACTCATCGGATCATGGTAAAGCTCCTAGCAACATCGCCCCATGATCCCCTAGGTATCACTGATAGTGCCTGCAAGAACCAGTCGGTCATGGTTAGCGTACAGTACGGTCCTTTCAACACATATATCTCGATCAGATCAACGACCATTGGTGAATCGAGAGTCGCTAGAGATCCGATAACTATGCATACATCTTGGAGATCAAATAGTGACATCGCGAGTGTTACTAGGTAAACCCATTTACCTAAAACACATCTAGTACTCTGGCCAGAGATTTATCACACTATTGTCTCCTCAGATAGCATAGGATATCCACGCATAAAAGCGAGCGGTGAATCCTCGACAACGAAGCATCGACTCCTACATGCATCGGGACCTCACCCCATCCCACCACCTAATGACCCCAACTGAGTCGGTAAACGGGTCAAAGTGAGGCACCTATCATGTAGAGTCTCAATTACGTTTCGAGTAGTGAGGACTAATCAGTACAACCAAGACCTCGGACTTATCCACTCGACAAATGGTAACCACTTGGAAAGTCCAAACGAGGGTAGTTCGATAGATCACCAGGTCACTATCCATCTGCATGCTCAGAACATCACAATGTTCCCTACCAATGAAATATGGTACTTCACATCGCAGATGCTAGTCTCGAGCTCGAGCGGCCTTATCCTCATTTTGACGGCCCAATCGACTAGGAACGTGTTTAGAATACACAGTGACTATTAGATGTGTTTCATGATAGCCATCATATCCACTATCACATCTAACATATACTATGGTGCATTCTAGGTCTTTATCCAACACAATTGTTAACATTATAACATAATGAAAATAAAGAATGCCATATAAGAAACGCGAATTTTATAAATAAATATCTTTATACAAAGAGTCAATAAAACCCACTCGCCACAAGTTGGCTAGTTGGGCATCTACTCTAACAATACAACCATCTTATTTACTTCGGAAGTGGGATCTAGACCCAAATGATGTACATGATCCTCATTACGAACGGAAATATCTCCGGATTGAGTAGGACTCTTACTAGAACCTGGTTGTTCCTGCTGTTCTCCCAAAGACCTTTGCGTTTCACCCTACTTAGCTCGTCATGAGCCTGGTGCTCCGGTTTCTTCTGCAGTCCCTTCTATATTTACAACATTTTTAACAACCTCATTAATCTGCTCGTTCGACTGAGTTTTGTTCTTTATTTTTGCCTGTTCTTGTTCGTCCCGAGTGGAAAATTCAATAGCAAGAGTATATGGTGGTGCTGATTGAGTTGATGATGTTCCTGTAGGAAAACCTTTGTGTGCCTTAGACATGGTGATTCAAGGAATTTTTACGTTGCCACCATTTTCTGCAAACGAAGCTTCCGGAGCTATGATAGGTAAACCAGCTAGCACACTCTGATCCCTATGTTGTCGTGCGATTTCTTTGAGTTCCTTGCTGAGAAATTGAATGCACAGATAATCATAGTTCACATATGGTACATCTGTTTTGAAGTTTTCCAGATGCTCATCGACCAGCTTCTGGACTTCCATCTCATACAGCTTGTACATCAACATCAACATATTCCCTCATCATGCTCATCTCAAATTATCCTGCATAAGCTTAGACAATTTGTCGAAAAGCTTGGAATTAGTAGCCAAAGATAATATCATCAACATAAATCTGTACGAGCAAGACATAATCATTTTTCACGAATTTGAATAGTGTCTTGTCGACAGATCCAATAATAAAGTCATGGTCAATAAGGAACTTGGACAGAGTATCATACGAAGCTCTCGGAGCTTGTTTCAGACCATACAATGCTTTATCAAGCTTGTACACATACTCTGGTCTGGTATGATCTACGAAGCTAGGAGGTTGTGTAACATATACTTCCTCATTCAAGATGCCATTTAAGAATGCACTTTTGACATCCATCTGATAAACTATGAAGTTCTTGAATGATGACTATGCTAGAAAGATTCTAATAGCTTCAAGTCTAGCTACAGGTGCGAAGGATTCTTCAAAGTCAATTCCTTCCTCTTGCCTATAACCTTGCGCTACCAGCCTAGCCTTATTTTGAACTACATTTCCATTTTCATATAATTTATTTCTAAAAGACCCATTTAGTTGTTTTGATCATCAGTTCTAGGAACTAGATGCCATACTTTACTACGTTCAAATTGATTTAGCTCCTCTTGCATAGCGCCTATCCAGCTAGGGTCAGCTAAGGCTTCTTCTATTTTCTTAGGTTCAATGTGAGATATGAAAGCAGAACTAAAGTATTCATTTATCATCTGGCCTCGTGTCCTAACAGGTGCAGTAGGATTACCGATGACCAGCTCGGGTGGATGATTTTTATTCCATCGAAAACCTGATCCATGTGAGGTAGACGGTTCGTGTTGTTCCCCCTGCGTTCCAGCTGGATCTACTGTAATACCACTTGTTATAAGATCACCACTTGTTATGTGTGGTTCATCAATCTGTTCATATACTCCACCAGCTTGATCACGATCCAGACCAGTTCGCTCAACAGCTTGAATATCGGCGTTGGTAATTGGTATTTTTTGTGCGTGCTGGTCATCAGCTTCACATCCTTTATGTGCCTCGTCGTCACTTGATTCATCAAGATTGGTAGACTCCAGACGAGTGCATAGATCACTTAACTTCGAAGTTGAAGTTGATCGAAAGCTGGTTTCATCGAACACTACATGAGCGGATTCTTCAACTGTAAGTGTCCTGTTATTGAAAACTCGATATGCCCTGATCACGACTGAGTATCCTATAAAGATACTTGCATCAGATTTTACATCAAAAGCTCTTAAATACATTTTACCATTTATATGCATGGAACATCTGCATCCAAACATCCTGAAATACGAGATACCAGGTTTCTTGTCATTCCAGATCTCATATGGAGTAACTCCATGTCGTTTATTTATCATCGATCTATTTTGAGTATAGCAAGCTGTATTAACTGCTTCTGCCCAAAATTCGGAATCATCAATCATGGTTGTAGCAGCTTTTTCTAAAGTACGGTTTCGACGCTCAGCCAATCCGTTTTACTGAGGTGTTCTAGATGCAGACGACTCATGTTTGATTCCAATGTCATCCAGAGGAGGATATTTTGAAATTTAAAAATTCTGTTCCTCTTTCACTCCTAATCCGGTTGACATTACAAGATTGCTCATTTTGGAGACGTTTTAAGAGCTTGACCAGCTGGTCGGCAGTTTGATCTTTTGATTTTAAAAATAACACCCAAGTGAATTTTGAAAAATCATCAACTACAACAAGGGTGTATTTCATTTCCCCTAACCTGGTTACGGGTATTGGACCAAAAAAATCCATGTGTAAAAGATCTAGCTTACGTGAGGTTTTATCACTGCCTCTTGTTTTGAAAGCAGACTTTAAATGTTTACCTAGCTGACAAGCAGAGAAAATCTTATCTTTTGAAAATTTTAGCTTGGGCAAGCCATCAACTAACTTACGCTTACTCAAATTGGCAATAGTTTTAAAGTTGAGATGATTTATCCGCTGATGCCATAACCAACTCTTTGAAGAGTCGGCTACTAGGCATGTTTGTTCTGTATGCGGTTGATCTGACCAATCAACTTTGTAGGTATTTCCAGACTGGTAACCTACTAGTACAGTCAGACCTTCCGGATTTAGAACCGTACATGTGTACTTTTGAAATTTAACGGAGTAATTATTGTCGCACAACTGACTGATACTTATCAAGTTATAGCACAAATTCTCTACAAGGAGAACATTGTTGACAGTGAAGTTACCATGGGTAAGCTTACCCTTACCCACAATGTTACCGTTTGAGTTATCACCGAAGGTGATCTTGGGTCCATTGCATGATTTGATATCTATGAGCAGCTTGGCATCTCCAGTCATGTGCCTTGCACTTCCACTGTCCAGATACCATATTGATTGCTCTAATCTTGATGCCCGTTGTACCTGAAATCACAAGTCAAGAAAATTTGGTACCCTTTTATTCATTTGGGTCTAGGTTTGATTAGACCTTTCGGGACCTCACACGTGGATAATCTTGACCCATTTACCAGTGCGTGCATCAAAGCACTTGTGTGGTCCGTGTGTGATTTTTTTATCTGAATGGGACTTTACAAAGCATGTGAACCATTCGATCTGGACTTATGATATTAGGCATGTACTGCCTATCCTTCACTGAAGTTCGAAAGACCGGGCCTTGTTTTGTACAACCAGATTTGAGTTTACCCCGCATCTGTACAATTCTTTTGTTTAGCTAGCTCCCCGGAGGCTTCTCAGGAGCAGTATACCCTAGCTCACAAAATCTTCATTTCCAGATCGTAGGCTCAGCTGCTATATTTAATTCACCAGAATGTGCCTCTTCAGGCTGTCCTGAGCTAGATTTTATAAAGTTCATTGTTTTAAACTTTATCATTTCCAGCCTTGAAGTACTGCTGGTTTTTGCTGTACTGCCTTCATCGCTATTATAGCCCAATCCGGTTCGATCACCAGATGGCTTTGTGTAGTGAGTAGAAGACCTAGTCCAGGAACTTATTATACCAGCCAACCGCTGGTTTCACTCGGCATCTCCGCAGACTTGCTTCTTAGTTCCTCATTCTTAGTTACAAGCTTACTTAGAGCAGCTTGCATATTGCTTGAGCCAACCAGCTCAGCATTCATTGCACAACTCTCTTTTTCGGCTTTAACTTCCTAGAATGATTGAGAAAGCTTTTTATATTATAAGACCATTTCATTTAGTGCAGTAACAAGGTCCTCTCTTGTGAATTCAGGATTAGAGAAATCAAATACCTCCTCAGTGTCATCGGTCATGAGACACTGTACTTCGTCTTCACTTTCCCTTGATGAGGAGGTTCCAGAGCTTGATTCTTCTGAATCTGAGTTAGCCCATGCGCTTTTGTTTTCCTCTGCAACCATTGCTTTTTCATTTCTCTCCTTTCGATAAGACTTATTCTCCTTATTATCTTGGATGCCGCTATGATCTGGTCGTTTCTTTGCATCTCTTCTTGGCTTCCTACATCCAGCCATGAAGTGACCAGGCCTGCCACAGTTTAGCATTTGTCATCAGAAGTAGTATTAAAATTCTTTTCGGTGAGTCAAAGGACATAGCATCCTTGCTCATCTCTTCTGTCGATCTGCTACTTGTAGATCATGGACTCTGTTCTATGATTGTAGCAGCAAGAGCTCTGGTTGGTTGCAAAGTAGATGGCTCAGACTCTGCTCGTTTGCAGCTCAAACTCGTAAGCCTTTAGATTGGCAAACAAGTCATGCAGCTCCATCTCGTTTAGGTCTTTTAACTCCCGCATGGCCATTGTTTTCACATCCCACTCCTTGGTAAGTGCTCGCATCACTTTCAGGGCCAGCTCTTTGTTGCTGTACGATTTGTTCAGTCTGGCCAACTCAATCACCAAAGAGCTGAACCTTCATCGAACTCAGCCATGGTCTCCTCGGGATTCATCTTGATAAGTTCAAATTTTTGTAGAGCCACGGTCAACGTGTTTTCCTTTGTTTCCTCATTGTCTTCGCATATTTGGGTCAACTTCTCTCATATCTTTGCTAAAAATATTATTGTCTAGCGTCTTGTATAATATATCATTCACGACATTATCCAGATTTGCTTTCTTCTTGTCCACTGAGGTCCACTCCACTCTGGTTTTTCGATCCATTGAGGTGCACCGGAAGTTATCACCACAGCAGTGTTCATTTTCAATATTTGCATTGGTTCGTTGGTGATCACGAACCACATGTCGTCGTGTGCTGATAAACGCACCTGCATCCGGATCTTCCAGACGTCGTATTACTCCTTGGGAAGCATAGGAATATTATTATGAGAAATCGACATATTTAATGAATAAATTGTTCAAGCACTGAGAAACCAAGCTCTGATACCACTTGTTTGGATAGAAAACCAGCTTGGGAATTCAGAGGAGGGTGAATGAACTCCTTTGCTAATTCTAGTTTGAGAATTTGTTTCAAAAATTTTACAGCTCGACGCAAACCTCCAGCCAAGTTACCAACTAGGAGGGTTCTCAGTGACTGCTATTTGTCTCGTGTAATAAAATGATTTTATTTCGAAGGAACACGATTCAAACAGTGAACAAATTCAACGAATGCGTGAATGTAAAAAGTATAGAGACGAGAGATTTGTTTCTGGAAGTTCGGAGCAAATTCTCATACGTCTCCCCTTCTTCCTTAATAGGAAGGATTCCACTAGAAGATTTGATTTATACAACCATTTGTACAAACCCGATCCTCAACCAGCAGCCACGATAACTCCTAGTACTCAACCAACGAAACTTAGACCCGCGATCTGGTTCGCAATACAAACACTCAGTACTAAGCTGGTTGTGCTAATCTAGTACTCTAAACTCTCCGTTTTTGATTTACAAAGGAAGCTCTAAACTATAGAGTGTGTGTATAGAATAGTATGTGACAAAGAAATGAATAAAGCGATATGTGCCTGTGTCACTTATTGCGTGCTGGTTCAAGATGAACTCTGCTTTGCTTGTGAGGGTAGGTTAGCTCATGTGTTCAATGATCTCGTTGTGTGTCGTAACCCCTTCACAGCTGCTCTTCTCTTCTATTTATATACTTTGGATACAACGGTAATAAATGTAGCCAGTAGACACATTGAGTGTATCCAAATTAAATTATCTGAGACGTCTTAAATGTCTGTACGATGAAAGTACATCTTCATTAAATGCATTGCCCTTTTGGCAACTCTACGCCGTCTTCAGTTTGTACCGAATCTCTGCGTATCTGGTTTTAGCTCAAAGTAGTTCCAACGACTAAAAATCACTGCAGAGATGTCAAATGTTTCAAATCAGACTATACGAGACTTCAAACATTCCAAAATTCAATTTTCTAAGTTGCCTCTAACTTAGTTGGTCTCCCGATCTGGTTTCTGAATATCGAGCTGCTTTTCTTGATCGGGTTATGAGCTTGATTTAATCCAGTTTGCTTTGAAATATTCTACCCATGTCTTTGTTCTGTACTGATTAGATAGCATTCTTGTATACTTCATATCTTCAGTTTCATACCACTTGTAAGATCATTCTGCTTCGAACTGGTTTTCTTAGCTGGTCTTACAGCTGGTCCGTTATACTCCTTATAACTCGAGCTGGTCGATTATGCCACTTATGATTTGTATTCACAACTATAAATTACTGTTTTCCTACTCTTCAACTTAGTACTCTATGTTCTTCGAATTTTCCCAAATGAACTGCTGTAACGCCTAAAAATCCTGAATACGTAGAAATGAGTGCATGACTAAGGGGAAAATCATTTTAAAAAATTATATGCTATTTTATGTGATTTAATGATGGTTTTATTGTTTCATGATATGCATGCATGTTTTTAGTCCAGTTCCGGATGCGTGAAGAGACTAAGGACGACCGAGATGAAAGTTATTTGAGATTTCTAAGTCCTTAGATTTTTAAGAGCAAATTTATTTTTTTTTTAAGCAGCAATTTTCGAAAATTGGGGTTTTTATGATTATTATTGAGGAAAATCCGTTTTTCGCCTATACGAGCTGTTTTAAAAGACTTTCCTACATTTTAAATTTAGGAGGCCATATATTACGAAAATTTGGAGTTTTAAAAGCTTGATTTTGAATTTGTTCAACATTTTAAATAAGTGGGGGGTTAGTATAGGAAAAACTCTTAATTTCCTTAATTAAAAATTTTGGAGGGGTCTTTTTGGCACAATTCATTCTTCCCTTCACCCTATTTTCGAAACCCCTACTCCTCCCTACTCTCCAAGCCACCTCAAGCCACTCCCCTCTCCCTCAAGCTCAAAATTTTACAAGTTTTTGGTGATTCATCTTGTCCCGATCTCGCGTCCCCCGCTTCGGTAACTTGCATATCTACTTTGTTCTCCCGTAAAGGCATGTGATATCTTCTATTTTTTCACCATTTAAGCTATATTAAACTTTTTTTAATGAATGATTGTATGTTTTGCATGTGTATTCATGAGATATATGTTTGTTGTTTACAGATCAAGCACGCATCATGATTTCTAACGCATAATTTGCATTGTTCTTGTGATGGCTCGGTCGAGGAGGGTTCATGGGACTTGGCTCGGTTCTAGGGTGGTCCATGGATGAGAGGAGATGACTGAACCATGGTTGAACCATGGCTACGACGCGATGCGGTCTTCTTCGTGTGTGCGTGCGGCTGTCGTTTCCTGCGAGTTGTTCGCTCGTAGGTGGCCCGTGCGTGGCTCGTGGCTGGTACGAGAGGGTTCGGCTGGACCAAGGGATGGTACAGTACGTGGGGCTCCGGCCATGGGCGGCCGGAGCAGGGAGGTTGTTAGGACCGAAGGATCAGATCTCTCGATGCAATACTAAAAAAAACAACAACAACACAACAAGCCGTGAGATCTGATCCATTAATATAAAAATAAAGCGCAATGCTTCGGTTCTTGAACATAAAATATGAGAGCACCGGAGACAGATCTGGTATGTAATAAAAACATGCGGAAAACACCAGAACTGAATCCTATTTTTAAAACTACTAGGTGCAAAAAAATTTCATTAAAACCGATGTTAATGTGACAGTGCATGTGGAATCTGTTTGCTATGCGTGTGCTAAATAAAATAATGCATATGCGGAGGTACTGTAACTAAAAGAATACAATACACTGCTATTTGTTTCTGGAAGTTCGGATATCAATATACTACGTCTCCCCTTCTTCCAAATCTGGAAGGCATCCACTAGAATAATTGATCTTACACCTCGTGTACAGACCCGATCCAACAGCCATCAGCTGCGAAAACTCCTAGACTCTAAACCAGCCCTCGCTGTGTCAATCACTTCTTTTACGCCTCTGTGAGAAAGGCTACATACACAGAGTTTAATGTCTTCGTGCTTGGACGGGATCTGATTTTGCATTTTGGGTTTGAGATTCATTCACTAAACTGTTTCGCTCAACTCTCATAAATGTGAATGAATCTCTGTGTGTGTGAGATATACAATGTAAGCATAACTCTCGAAATAATAAATCTCACACAACTGGGAAATTCTCCTAAAGAGCTGATGAAGACTCAGCAGTCGACACTACAATAAGCTCCTCTCTAATGATGGTCGACTGCTTCGTCTCTCTGTTTTTCTTCCCTCTTTATTTGTGCACTATGCGTCGTATAATCAATCTAACATCAAGCATCATCGTCTTCGACAGCACTTCTTGTATATATAGCTTCTGTTCAAATTTCTTCCCGTTGAAATATGTTCTGCAAAGTACCGACATGGTTTTGTCCTTGTGTCCTTTCTTTGCAGACTTTTGTCTTCTTCTGACCAGCTGTTGAAGTGTTTGCGTATGAATGCATTGAAACATTTGATTGCTCCAACAGCTGAGTACTTCAACGACTGATCGTCTTGATATCTTTATACTTCAACAGTTGATAACTTCAACAGTCTCAGCAGTTGAATTCTATGTTCCAGTTATTCTTTATGTATGTTGTCAACTGCTTTGCCTTTCTCTTCTTATCAAGTCTTATTCAGCTTCTGCTTTGATTCTTCTCTTCATTGTTGATCAACTGTAGCTTACTGCTGAACATACTGTAGCTCACTGCTGAAATGTTCTTCTTCGATCTTCTTATCACATTTGATCATCAGCTGTTGTCTTCTTCGCATTACAACACTACTGCCAACAGCTGAGTGTTTTTGTCTTCTACTGATTTGTCTTTTATGTTCCAACAGCTGTTTGCTTCAACTACTGACTATTCCAACAGCTGATTGTTTCTCAACATCTCTGCTTCAACGACTAAGTACTCCAACAACTGTTTCATTTTCAACAGCTGATCTACACCAACAGCTGTTTCATTTTCAACAGCGGATCTACACCAACAGCTGATACACCAACAATTGAATATACCAACAGCTGATTATTCCAACAGCTGACTAAGCTCAGCAGTTGACTACTGATTTGTCAACTGTTTCGCTTCTTATTTACTGCTGAAATCAACTTCACTTTGCCTCTGTTCTTCTCGTCTCATATCAGCTTTTGCCTATTTCTAACCCACTGCTGAAATACACTTCTCTTTGTGCAACAGCTGATTGTTCTTCGTTTTAGCGCTACGTCTGATTTATTCGCGCAACAGCTGATTCATTAGCACAACATCTGATGCACATCTTCTTCAACGTCTTCTGCTTACAGCTGTTCACTCATATTTGCTTCAGCTGTTCGCTCATATTTGCTTCAGCTGTTCGCTCACATATTCTGTTCAATTGTTCGCTCACGTCTGATATTGTCTTCTTTTATCAACGTCTGATGACTTATTTTATCAACGTCTGATGTCTTCTTTACGTCAACGTCTGATTCATCTTCTGCTTTACAACGACGTCTGATTCATTTTCTTCTTCGCATCTTCTTCAGATCTCTACTGTTCATCAGACTTTTCTTTCTCACTCTGATCAGACTTCACTCTTTAGCGTTCCAGATTTCGCCCTTATCATTCTGATTAGACTTTCTTGTCCACTCTACCAGACTACATATCCGAATCATCTTCTTCTTCGATGTTCTTCATTCAGATCTCTCTTGTTAAATCTGTACACTACTTAGAAACGTTAGAAACATAATAACAGGTTTTGTGTAATTCAAAACTCAGATCTGGATCTGTTATCCAGATCCATCAGAGGTCGAAGGCTAGGAGTGGGCGGTGTCGCGTGTGTGCATGGTGCGGCGCTAGGGTTCCTTTGCATGGGTCGGCCGGTTCGGCTGGACCGATTTGGTGGGTTCGGTCGGACCGGGTTAGTTGTCGTGGATCGAGGAAAAGTATTTTAAGTTTTGTACGACTTATTTTATTTTGGACCGGGTATTTTAATTTTAAAGTATATGGTCCAATTTTAAGATTATCTGGTCAAACTTTTTAAGTCAAAATTTTAGTTAAACTTTTAATTATTTTGGACCTAATATTTTAGTTTTAAGTTTTAAAGTCAAATTGTGGTCAACGAAATTTTATTTAGTCAAATTTTAAATATTTGATTTTAAAGTATAGGGTTGAGAATTTTGGAAATTTTTAAAGGTTAATTTTAAAAGTTATGGGCCAAGTCATATCTAAGACCTAGTTTTAATTTTAAATTAAGTCTAGGCTTTGGACTTAGAATTAGTGGGTCAGACACCTGAACCAGTCATTGACCAGAGTAGAAAATGTAGAAGCTCCTGAGTGTATATTTAATTATATATGTAGTATTTTATGTATGTTAATGTTTTGAATGAATGAATTAAATATATATTGACGGGCTAAGCTTTTAAATTACATATTTTTATGAAATGCATGCATCATGAAAAATTTATGAAATGATAAAGACATGTTTTAAAAGAAGATGGAGGGATTGAAGTGACTTGTGGCAAGATAGACGATGAGCGGATCTGGGATACCGGGCCTGGTGAACCTTTGTTAATGTATAATGATAGACGATGAGCGGATCTAGGAGATCGGGTCCAGTGAACCTCTGTTAATGTGATGATGATGTAGGTCGGGTGAAACCGGCCGTCACGTACGTTGGTTTAAGATTGATTGATCGAACATGGTCCACACTTCATGGATACGACTCATACGTTTTTATGTTACGCTATGTCATGCCTTATTATGTATGCTATACAATGACGATATGTTATGACTGATATATGAATCATGTTTTATGATCATTCATGCACGCTTGAAGTTATTTTACTATACGTACATGCTTGCATGCGATTTTATTATATGTAACTTGCTATTATTCAGATAGAGCATGCTGGACCTTTAGGCTCACTAGGTTTAAATGGTGCAGGTGATGACCTTGTGGATTTTATGCCGACCGGCGGTGAAGACCTCTGAGCGTCCGTCGCAGCTGTTGCCCGTAACCACTATGACTCCTTCATTTTATGTTATGAAACAGTTTCAGATACTTTCTTTTTAGTTTTGTTCAGTTTTTCCGCACTTTTATTTACTCTGATTTTTTTAAGAAAAAAGGAATGATGTGATTTTTGAGATATTTACTCTATTTATGTTTTAAAGAAATGTTGAGAAAAATGTTTTAAAGGGGACGAGCCATACTTTTAAAGATTGATTATTCCGCACTTTATTTTAAAAAAAAATTCTAGAGTCTGGTTCGTTTCAACTACCCTTATCCGGTTAAGCATCTTCGAGCTGGTGCCCAGCTGGTTTATCCTAAACCAGCATTTCTCAATGTCCTGAGCTTGTTTGACCTTAACCAGCTTGACTAAATTCCCTTTGCTGAATGCGCTGAGTTGGTTTTTCCTTGACCAGCTTGACTCTGCTCCGATCTGGTTTCTATATTCAACGTAGTAAGCTTCGTCCAGATCTTGTCACTTTGGTCTGATTGATCTCTTTTATTTTTCATCTCTTTTTTATTTTTCGTCACCAAAACTTCTGAAATTTACTCTAACAGATCGAGAATATATAGATAATGCAGAGAATAAGTCTCTTGAATCTGTGTAAATATGGGAAATACCTGGATATTTATAGGAGAGCCAAGCGGTTGTTTGTGTACTACCTGGGTAAAATCATGAGCAAGAGTAGGCTTTGCAGACTTGCGTATACATTACCCTACCACCTGTACGTAGGAATGGATCTTGCAGATTTGTCAATGCACTAATCATGAATTATACAAGATGACCAAATTGTTTGTGATGGGTCGCTATCAATGACAGACCTCTTGCCCCGAGTCACGTTAGTCAAGCTAGAAGCACTTCACCCCGAGATTCGAGGTGACCTGGAAGTGTTGCTCGAGGTGCGTTGCGCGTGCCCATGGAGTGAATGCTTGGATCTTTATCACGATGTGACATGTTAATCGATGGAATGTTCCTGAGGACCGAAGTGACTTGGGTGATGCCAAGACGGAAGGCCACCAATGACGTTTTAAGAGGAACTCTTTTCTCGGGTCTCGAGGTGGAAATTATTAGTGGTATCAGAATTGTTAGGAATGTGAATCAAGTCCACATTAAAACATAAAGGAAAATACCATCAGTTATAAGATGGAAGCTATTTCGATTGATACAAGACATTTTAGACATATCCAAAAAAATTTATGGGGGTTTGAGTCCAAGCTGGACACTATCATATGACCATAGAAATATAAATGTGTGACTTCATGTTCTTAATGCCTTCTGAACCCCCGTACTAGCCTCTCTTGCCAATTCCAACTCTCCATCTCTTGCTTCTTTCTTTGTATATTAGAAATTTTCAAGGAGTTCCTGATGAACATGATAGAGCACGGACCATATAGCAGCTCAAGTGTCCAATTGGGTATCTTCACGACCATATAACAGCTCAAGTATTCCTAATAGGATATCTTCATATAGATAATGTTTAATCCCTCTACGGTGATTCGTTTAGTATGGTCTAATCAACCAATAGTATTATTGGCTAGGTTCAACAACTTTAGATACTGGCATAAACCATGTTTTGAAGTACATAACTGTTATCCAAGATTTACTTGTTTATGTATTTCTGTATAATATTTGACATGTTTTTATGGCATGAGAAAGATTTACTTGTTTATGTATTTCTGTATAATATTTGACATGTTTTTATGTGCATATCTCATGCCACGGTATCTTGAGGTAGCCGTTTGTTGACAATCTTTTACCAATATTTTTATTGACCACTGTGCATTTAGGGGCCACTTTCGTCGACTAGAGTGGTAAGCCTATGATCTTGGATCAAATTTTAATTTGTTCTACCAATAATCAAACAAATAACTTATTATGTACGTAAACATGAAACCACAAAACTTGACTCTAATACTCTATAAAAGGACGAACGAACAATAATTGCTCTAAATTTTATGTTAAATCTGTAAATTTAGATTGATTAGATTAGATCATAATAATTGCTATGACTTATTCATAAGATTTAACTACTTGGTCTATCCAGGTCAAATCACCTACCTCCAAGTCCGTCCTGATAAAGTCACACGTGTCTTCATGTCACAATCCCACAAAGACTCGTGCCCGATGTACCTCCTTTTTACACATTTACCGAGCATGTATTTCAGTTTATTTGGTATTTAAAATTAAAAAGTTTCTCCAAATAAAAATAATCAAAATGAAAAACGCTTCCGATGAGATCTTTATTTATATGTTCCATCTTTAATCTTATATAAAGGATTTATGTATGCCCAATTACATATAATATATTTATATTTTACAATTCTGAAAATTTCATAATTTATCTTGTTTTTCCCATGGATATAAAAATATACGTGTAGTGGTGGCCCCACGTTAATGCTATAACATATAAATAATAGTAAAAATAGATCTCATGACCGCTATAATATATATAATTTTAGTATAAACTATCAAAAATTTCAGTAAGCATCATATATTTAAACATCTTAAATATATTTTGATTATGGATGTTTATACTAAAATTTATGATAATGTATATTACAATTATATGTAATATAGCTCACCTACAATATTTTTCATATATTATAGGATTAATAAGCCCAACCACAGACTTCTACATAAAAATGACTAAAATTTAAAAACAAATATTTAGATTGTTGGAGTAAAAAAGATACACGGCAAGACCTAATCCCGGGTCAAACATAAAAGACAAAGACGTGGCCTTAATCCAAACAGACATCTTCTTCTATTGACCAAGGACGGATCGATATGATTAATCAGGCAACTTTGGTTGACGACGAGGAGTAGGTGCTGTCGATTCAACGAGAATCAGTTAAATTTCAAATCAAACAGCAGGATGCGTAATTATTTTGCGAGTAAAATATCGAATCTAAAATTAACCTTTGGAACTCAGTTAGGGATAATTCTTGCTGTCAATAAGGAATTGTTAATATTCAGTAATCTAAAACACTTTTTCCAAACTATTATAGTTATGTTATTTTTAACGCATAAAAGTTTTAAAATCCAGTTTTCAACAACAAAATAAATTTTGACTCTGAAGTTAAAAATTTCGTAGCATCTATATAATATATATATATATATATATATATATGATTTTGCTATTATTTACACTTTCTTGTATACTGTTTAAATGAAAAGAGAATGAATTAAAATATATGATATATGTACGAGTTGTGCCAGGTATTATAATTCATAAGTATTTATTTACTATTGCTTTGGTCCTTCCAACCTCTCTTGACCTGAAAAAGAAACCTAGTACCAAACTATTTAATCAATTCAGGCAGCCAAGAAGTTGTTCCCACTTCCACCATCACTGCCGTCCAGAGTTTCACAGAAAAATGCATTACTGCTTTCTCTGATGAAGATGTATACGACCCGAGATCAACCGGGTCGAGACCCGATCAAGCTCTCACAACCCGCTTTGGCGGAGAGGAAGGCCTGTGATATCCTAGCGGCGTCGTTTAAGGCCGCCGCTGTATTCTTCCTAGTCGGCTCAATCTGCTTTGTTCTCTACTCCTCCTTCCATGGAACCACCCGGCCCGTTTACCTCCCAAACCCGGCCCAATACATCGCGAGGCTCAAGTCCGACTATTTCCCCACCAACATCTCCCACATAGCCTTCGGAATCGGCGGGTCGGCCCGGACCTGGACGGACCGGCGGCACTACTCAGATCTGTGGTGGGAACCGAACACAACCCGCGGCTTCGTGTTCCTAGACGAGAGGACAACCCTCCCCACCAAGATCTCCGCACGGGTATCTTCGGATTGGACCCGGTTCAGGAGGACGGGAGGGACGGAGTCGGCGGTGAGGATAGCGCGGGTGGTGGTGGATCTGTTCCGGGAAGCAGTGATGCCGGACGTGAGGTGGTTTGTTATGGGGGACGACGATACAGTGTTTTTCCCCAATAATCTGGTGTCGGTTCTGCGGAAATACGACCACCGCAGGATGGTATACGTGGGCGGGAACTCGGAGAGCGTGGAGCAGGACGTGATGCATGCGTACGATATGGCGTTTGGTGGCGGAGGTTTCGCCGTTAGTTATCCATTAGCGGCGGAGCTGGCGAGAGTAATGGACGGTTGTTTGGATCGTTACCATTATTTCTACGGCTCCGATCAGCGGGTCTGGGCCTGCGTGGGGGAACTCGGTGTGCCGCTGACCATTGAACCAGGCTTTCACCAGGTATCGCACAACTAAATTCCTGTACGATTTTGTTATATAAGAAAAATAATAATATATGTAGGAACACTAATTATCTCTAAACAATTTTACAAAAAAAATATTTGACACGAGAAATTAATAAAATCTATATACTATTAATTTTGTGGACTGAATTATCAGTTTAAAGTAAGTTTAATAAATTCATGCATGGGTTATTTTGCTTAGCTTTCGGAGAATATTTTTATTTGTTTTGAACAGTAAGATATGTCAATACTCCAAAAAACGACTTAATTTATACATTTTTTTAAACAAAAGATTCTTCCTATTTCTTAGAAAAGAAACAAAAAGAAGATTCGTTCTTCCAGAATTATTTTAGTTCTGTTCTCTTCTTCCGATATATACATATTTCATATCCATTTCTATTAAACTTTTTTGTGCTTTTATTTCATTATTACTGTTATTATATAAACATCTCAAATTTAAGAGAAAAACCCATGATATATAAAAAAAAATAAGAGGAAAAGTAATATGTATTATAAATATCTCTTATCAAATCCCAAAAACCACGATTCATAAAAAGGAAATAGAAAAGGAAAAAAAATCGAAAGACCAAATATGTAAGAAAGAAATTAAAACATAAACGTTATTCGCACAAATTAATATTATCCTGTCTACGTGTTTAAACCATATAGTAACTTGTAAACGAATTGTTTGTCGTCCTTACCAACCCAATAGATCAATACATGTTTTCACATGGACCCACTTCATCAAGTAAATTTGGGTTATTAGCTCTACTATGAGGTAACATTTGAACTCAAAACATTTTTAATATTAAACAATATATCCATCACAAAAATTATGTATATGTCACATTTTATTAAAAGAAAATATTTTTAATTAGATTTTCTGCAAAACTTGAAATTTCATCCATTTTAGAGAAATTTCCTTTTATCCGTAAGTATTGTTGCCAAGTTCCATGATTTTAGTCCTTTGTCGATTTGAATATAAGAAGTAATTTTTTTCCCGATTCTTTATCGTTGCTCAAAAGAATTTTTTGATCATTTTATATTTAAAGATCAAAATTAGTATTTAAATGATCAAATTTTGTCTTTTATCTATTTGTATGAGAAAGAATGTCCGTATCTATTTAAAAATATTTGGTTTAAATTAATTCTCTGACCTTTCTATATATGAAGTTATTAAATCGGTTTTATTTGGTTATCAACAACTTTAACAGTAACCTAAACTTGTAAAAGAATATAAATGTCTTTTTGTAAGCTGAAGTCAGTTCTTTTTAGCGTATCAGAGAAAAACTAATATTTTAATGTCATCAAATTGTCAACTTGTGTCAGTTGTTCCAACCAAGTTAATGCCTTCAATAGAAGGACAAATGGGCCATTATTGGCTGCAAAAGGAACCTAGTTTCATTAATTTATAGAATTCAACTGTTACCGTAATAAAAAAAGAATAAAGTATTGAATATATGGATTTGGTTAAACTTAAAGAGCAACTGTTGTTGCGTGACTTGCACGGTTTTTGGTTTTTTCTATGTTGTCGATCAATTGACGGCCTTAGTTCATTAATCTGCATTTCAATTTTTCTTCAAGTTTTGGTATTTACACCGGAGTAACTCGGAAATAATGATGCGACGCCGGAAAATGATATTTTTTTGTAAAAATTGCTCATGTGACTGAATAACAACACTTCTCACATTTTTTTTATGATCCCTCAATCTCCAGATTGACATCAGAGGAGACCCTTTTGGCCTCTTAGCAGCACACCCCTTGGCGCCTTTAGTTTCACTCCACCACCTCGACTATGTGAAGCCATTGTTCCCGAACCAAACACAGTTGGATTCACTCAAAACCTTAATGACCGCGTACAAAGCAGATCCGTCTCGCACATTGCAACAATGTTTTTGCTACCTTCACAAGTATAAATGGTCTGTTTCGATCTCATGGGGCTATACCGTCCAAATATATCCAAAGTTTTTGACAGCTAAAGATTTGGAGAGACCATTGCTTACGTTCCAAACGTGGAGGAGCAGCAGCAATGGGCCTTTCACGTTCAATACCCGACCAGTGAGCTCTGACCCCTGTGAACAACCGATTATTTTTTACCTTAACTCGGTTCGAGAGGATGTGAGTGGTAAGACAATAACTACTTACAAGAAGTTTGTGGATAAGACAGTGAAGAAATGTAGTAGTCAGTATGATCGTGCTGTGGCGATCGAGAGCATCATAGTATCTGCATCTAAAATGGATGCTGAAGATTGGAAAAAGGTTCGTTCAATTCTTCTCATGTCATTTTCCTTAAGCTCTAGCCCTGCTAGTTGTTTGGATTCTTTGTTTGGTTTGATTTATGAATTTAATCAGGACAAATATCAGGTGAAACGGAATTTAACGCTGTGTTCGTGCTACACTAGCCATGAATCTCAACATAATGAATCTGTATCCAAAAATAATTGGTATTTTGTGAACGTCACTGTCATATACTCCTCTTGGGTTCAAGAACCATCGGGTGCATCGAACTTCATGGTTTCGAAAAACCGGCGTTTCCTTAGCTCAGAAAATCATGTTTTTTTTTATCCTCTCACTCTTTGCCATGCTTCATGCAATCAAGTTGTTATATACAAAGTGTCATCAATTGAATTTAAACCCAATCATCTTTCAAGGGCATTAATGTTTTATATTTATTGAAGTAGTTTAGTACGTGGAACTTCTTAATTTTTTCTGAAAAAAATATATTTAGCCTGGAAATCTTGGAGCAACTGGTCTTATTATACTGTTGTCAATTTTGCAGAGACCACGAAGGCAATGCTGTCAGATCAATGAGAGTTCGACACATCGGACCATGGGGATTGAAATTAGAAAGTGTAAGCATTCGGAGTCGATTTCCGTTCGAGGTTAGCGTGCTAGCCTTACTGTCCTTCTAGGTAACATAAATAGCTCGAGTCGGGAGGTTAACTTACTGCGGCTCTAGATAATGTAAATAGTTCGAGTTGAGCTAGAGTAGAATCGCGAGAAGAGTTGATTGAGAGTCGAGGTTGTCTCCAAGAAAATGGGGAAAAATACTAGCAATCTTCTCCCAATTGCATAGAAAAAATATAGATCTTTTTTCACAAATGCAACGTGGATATTTCTCTACAGTAGCAAGTGAATTCTGGCGCATTAAGTTTACCGTTATTGAATCCTCCATCTACAAATCTAAATCAAAATTGAACTAAAAAATTTCCTACAATTTAAACCTTTATTCATCTTGAGTAATGCCACATGTAGACATTGGGTTACACATTGTTTTACACAATATTTTCAAAATTACAAAATTACGAACCGATCTCTAATATATTCATCTTAAGATTTTGTTTTTAACATGTGTCATTAAGAACTACGATATTAGGATTCTTTAGTCTATTCCTCAATCAAATCACCAAGCAAAGGGCAGGAATTGGTCACCAGATAATTGATATTAGGATTCTTTAGTCTATTCCTCAATCAAATCACCAAGCAAATGGTAGGAATTGGTCACCAGAGAATTGAAACTTTTAGAATTCATATGGACGTATTGTTTTGAAACCAGAGAATTGAAACTTTTAGAATTCATATGGACGTATTATGTTCTCAAAACGAGAGTTTCAGGAACCTTGTGGGGAGTCATTCGATGTCGGAACCATGTTCTACAGTCATCCCTAAATGCGCTTTAACTTGTAAACTTTTTTCTTTCGAAACATTTGGGGTGTAATTCAATGTGTAAGCTAATTTGTACATATAGCATTTCACTTATTTTAATAGATTGTACTATGCTATCTTTCCCCGTGCGAATTCAAACCAACCTTTGCATCCATATCAACGTCATAAAAATTGTTTATTTTAATGCTCAAAGACTATTATAACATTCTAATTATATTTATAGCAATGAATAAAAACTATAATTTTTAATAAATTTTATACGTTGTGCTATTGCAAAATGGAATATAAATATCAATTGAGATATCGTGTTCATCATGCATTAAAGAATCAAATATTCGAAGTATGGAAACTAGTGATCTATGTCTGCTATAGGTTGATCACTAAGTGCCAGATTTATACATAAAACTATACATAGATGAACATACAGAATTTTTGGTAAAATAATGAAATTGCAAACCGAATAAAACACTGTTTAGAACGAAGGAGAAACCATTGATCTTTGTTGGGTTTTCCCATACTTCCGTCGAGCGTTGGTTTGAGTTCTACCAGAGTACATCATTTGTACGTTAGACATAAATTAAAATGAAATTTATTAATCATCGTTCAAACCATGTGTTGGCGGCTGGATTGTGATCAGACTATCTACGAAAGACTAATTAGTACTGCCCGCATGGAATATGAAGGAAAAGCAAAATTTAAGGGCCAAAAGCGAGTAAACAAAAAATTAGTACTTGAATGAGGGATTTGATCAATTAACTTTAACCTTGGAAGTAATAGCAATCCAGGAAATCGATTATCTGCATGCCAAGATTTCTCAACTAAACTACCTTTTTTTAATAAAAAATATAAATTTGGGTTGGAGTGTTACTAATTTATTTTTTTCGATATATTTCTAATCATGTAAGATGAAAAAAAAATACAATACTCAATAATGAAATTTTTGGTATATCAGAATTTTTGGTAAAATAATGAAATTGCAAACCGAATAAACACTGTTTAGAACGAAGGAGAAACCATTGTGATGCCCCATATCACCACCTCGGGACCCGAGGACCGAGCAGCAAGCTCCAAACCCCGACATACGTCGCTCAGATCGGGAAGGCTCCCGAGAATTCGTGCTCAGATCGGGAATGTTTTTCGAGAACTGTGTCATGTCTCGCAAAATCCAACCCAGATACGTCTTTTCTTATGTGAACAAGAATCTCACCCGGATACGTCTTTCCTTATTTGAACGACAAGATCACCGAGGATCGCGGACAGTATCTCGCCCGAGATACCCGATGTAGGCGAATATTCGTCAGGATATACTCATCTCCACCGCCTAGCCCCAGGTACGTCCCATCAATTCATTCATTCACACATTCTGGCATTCTTTTGCACCCATCACACATATTTTTGCTCTCTTTTGCTCTCGCATCCTGCCTGACTTAAGCATCGAAAGGGCTTCGCCGAACACACTTCCGACGCCCTCTGACCTGTGATTGTGGCTGCAGGCATCCTGAGGAGTCTCCCTCCAATCACTACCAACCCCGGCGACCGACGTCCCGAGCTCCCGAGGTGGTATCAGCTCGTCGGCTGAGATAATTTGGCTACATCAATTGACGCCATCTGTGGGAACGTATAAGAATAAAAACAAGATGCCACCAAAGAGGACTCGAGCACAGGGAACAGGAGAAACCAGCAACACGGAGAGTATGTCTCAGGGGTCGGAACACCCCACCCTCACTGCAGCCCAGATAGTTTAGCTAGTAGCAACTACAGTGGAACAGATACTGGCAAATCGACCTGAGTCACACCCTCCGCCTGATCAACAATCCGAGGAGGTCAGGAAACTGCAAGATGAAATTGCCCGCTTGAGGAAGAAAGGAGAACATGACCAGCACCGTCACCAACTCGGGAAATACCCTTCTCACCCGAGGTACTGGCCGCCGAGCTACCCCAGCACTTCAAGTTCCTGAACGTAGGTGAGTATGACGGGATGGGAGATCCTGAGGAGCATCTGTCCCAGTTCGAGAACGCCGCTCTCCTTCATCAGTATGCAGACCCCATCAAGTGCAGTGTTTTCTTGACCATCCTGGTCCGATCAGCACAACAATGGTTCAACCTTTTGTCCTCCAGGAGCATCAAGAACTTCCGGGATTTCAGCCAGGCGTTCCTCCACCAGTTCGCCAGTAGCAAGAAACAGCCCCTGACAACTTATTCATCGTAAACCAGAAGGAGCAGGAGAGTCTTCGGGAATACATCAGGCGTTTCAACAGAATCACTATTGAGGTGCCGTCCGCTACACCAGACCTGATAATCGGGGCATTCACCCAAGGTTTACGGGGGGCGATTTCTTCAGGTCCCTACTCAAGAAGCCCTCGAAAACATTTGATGAAATCCTCACCAAGGCCGAGAAATACATCAACGTGGAGGAGATACAATCCAGCAGGAAGAGTGAACAGAGAGCACCGTCTCGACTAGGCAATGAAGCTCGGGCAGAAAAAGCCCCGATGAGGCCACCTAGGCAAGAATCCCCTTTGATGCTGGGACAGTTTGCCGCTCGGGCGCCATTGAGAGTAAGTAAGGTTCGAGCTCTGGAGATATATGATGAACAAAAGTGGTGCAGAGACCTCGGGGGAGCGAGGGAGCCCCGAGGAATCCCAAGTCCGACAAGTTTTGTGACTTCCACAGAGACTACAGCCATACTACCGGGGAATGCCGACTTCTCGATCAGGAGTTGGAGCGCATCATACAGATTAATCCCGATGTGCGGGCGGCACTGGTGGAAGAAAGACCACGTCGGTGGGAGAAGAGGCCCCAGAGAGAAGGTGATAGGCGACGGGACAGCGGAGCTCCTGGTCGGGAGAGAACACCCCGGGATCAGGATCGAGATCTTCCCCGAGAAGAGCAGCGATCACCCCAGCCACGGGGCATCATCCAGATGATATCAGGAGGACCTACTCCCTGTCGTTACTTTACAGAACATCTTTTAACGGGAAGAAAAGTGTGTCAAACGGATTGAATTGAACAGAGTCTTTATATACAATAAGATTTTAAGGAATCGATGATGCTGGTGTGAAAGACAAAAACAGAGAAATTACAGAGGGAAGAAAAATAGAGAGACGAAGCAGTCGACCACCATTAGATAGGAGCGCACAACGAGCGTCGACTGCTGAGTCTTCATCAGCTCTTTAGGAGCATTTCCCAGTTGTGTGAGATTTTATTATTACGA
This sequence comes from Dorcoceras hygrometricum, assembly GCA_001598015.1. Taxonomy (NCBI): domain Eukaryota; kingdom Viridiplantae; phylum Streptophyta; class Magnoliopsida; order Lamiales; family Gesneriaceae; genus Dorcoceras; species Dorcoceras hygrometricum. The sequence continues at coordinate 57,028 of KV013962.1, forward strand.
GAGTTGCTTACACTGTAAATCTCACACACACAGAGATTCATTCACATTCATGAGAGTTGAGCGATATTGTATAGTGAATGAATCTCAAACCCAAAACAAAAATCAGATCCCGTCCAAGAACGAAGACGTTAAACTCTGTGTCTGTAGCCTTTCTCACAGAGGCGTAAAACAAGTGATTGAGTGAACAGCCGAGGGCTGATTTAGAGTTCTAGGAGTTCGAATTTGGGCAGTGGGTAAGTCCCAAATTCGATTCGGTCTGCGGATCAAATTCTTCTAGTGGAACCTTCCGAGACGAAAGAAGGGGAGATGTAGGATATTTATATCCGAACTTCCATAAACAAACATTGAGTAATGCTCTTTACGATTTACAGTTCCGCATACGCATTTTATTAGCATTCGCATAACACATCTGTTGGCACACACACGCACAAATCTGTTTGGAACAAACAGATTTCACGCATACTTTAACTGTCACAATTGTACAGCAAACAGATTTCATGCACTGTTAGTCACACATCATACATATGCTTTAATAGAAATCTGTTTGCGTTAGTTTTAAAATTTAGGATTCAGTTCTGGTGTTTTTCGCATGTTTTTATTACATATCAGATCTGTCTCCGGTGCTCTGTTTTATGTTCAAGAACCCGAGGTATTGCACCTCTTTTTAGCAGCGCAAAATTTTTAACAATGCAGCGCTCTTTATTTTCTTTATATTTATGGATCAGATCTCACGCCCTCCCTTATGTTATGCTGTTTATTGTATTGCATCTCGAGATCTGATCCTTCGGTCCTAACAAGTGGTATCAGAGCAGGTTGTTCTTGAACGAGCATTTATTTTAAAACGCATGTGCTATTTGTTTAAAATGTTTTTAAATGTTTTTGAAAAGCTTATTTTATGAAGATAGGGAGAGGAATGATTTTTGAACTTCGGTTGATCTTTTGTCGAGCTAACATGGAATGCGCGAGTTCCGTGTGGATGCCAAGATCCTATTTTGGTTGGGCTGTTTTCAGCACATGTGACAAAATAGGAGAAATGAAAGAGATCTGATGGTTCGATTATTGTTTTTATCCAAATCTGAATAATTTAAGCAAATTCAGTAGCACATGTTCTTATTTGAAACAAAGTTTTACTCAAGTGCTCTGATGTGTTCTCAAAATCTGTTATGCGGAATTTCAGCTGATGCTTTGTTGTTTATTGTGCTTATATTATAAAAGACAGGGAGAGTGATAATTTTGGAATTTCAGAGCATTGTTCCAAAAGAACGTGCAGTGATATGTCTTCTGACGAGCTGACACAGATCGAGATTTGTGTGTATGCCAAGACTTTGAATTCTGTTATGGGACAGAGTTTAAAATAAATGGAAGAAATTCTGTGAATTCCTTGTTTATTTATTTCTTAGTCTTTAGTAATTTGAGCAACCTGTTTAAGCATCATTTTCTGTCTCGTTTTGTTCGTTTCAAAATCATAGCATATTGTTGCATTTGGTCTTTCCCCAAAAATCTGTTTTTCTTTTACAAATCTGAAAATTCTTGCTGTCGCATTCCTTGTTGTGGCAGTGTAGGGAGAGCTTCATTTTAAAATTCATCGGGAAGCCTGGATTCTAACCCTTTTTGATTCCCACAAAAAGGGAGAGAATTGTTAGATCATGCATATGTTATTTGAGGTTTTGTGTAAATCAAAAAGGGAGAGAATGATGGATCTGTGTAAACAGATCCTCTTAGTTTTGAATTACACAAAACCTGTTATAGTGTTACTAATGTTTCTACTTAGTGTACAGAAGTTAGCTGGAAACACAACAAGAAAAGTATCGAAGAAGCTGTTGAGACACTCGAATAGAAGTCTGATATGTTGAAGTAAGTTGCGTCGCATGGTAAGAAGACGAAGTCTGATGAAGATATCTGATTAAGTAAAAATATGAAGAAGTTGACGAGAAGAAAGCTACTGTTGAGATTGCTGTTGAAGAAATGTCTGATGAGAATCACCAACGTTAACAGTAGACAACAAGCTAAATCAGCAACGTTGACGTCAGCATATTTGATAAGGAAATATCTGATAAAGAAGTCCGACGAGAAGAATAGGAAGGAATCTGATAAGGAAATATCTGATGAAGAAAAGAATTCAGGAGAAATCTAATGAGCAGAGAAATCTGGAAGAAGTTGAAAGTGACGAGAAGAGAAGCGGTAGAGCGACGTCGTTTGATAAAAGGGAGAAATCTGGAAGATGGGTTAATAAAGAGAAGCGCGACGTCGTTTGATGAACAGGAGAAATCTGATGAAGAGTCTGGCAGACGTAAGAGGAAGAGAGAATTTGAACAGGAGAAATCTGGTGAACAGAAGAAGTCTGATGAACATGACAAGACTGTAGATACCTGATATCAGTGGTTGAACAATCGAACAGAAGATTAATTCAGTCGTGTAGAAGAACGAACCAGATGTTGTTCAAGCGTAACGAAACAAAGATTAATCAGATGTTGCGCAATAACGAAGATGAACAGTGGTTGCGCAAAGACGAAGCAGATGTTGCAATATTCGGAAGTTGTTGAGGCTCTCAGTAGTTGAGGCAGCAGAAGTAAATCAAAGATCGAAGAGAGACCAGAAGCTGAAAAGATAAAAAGAAGCGAAGCAGTTGTTGGTACAGAAGACAACTACTGAGGATATTCAGACGTTGCGTGAAGAAATAAATGAAACAGATGTTATTCAGCTGTTGCGACAAAGTTTAACAGATATTGAAGAGAACAGTAGCTGTTGGACATATTATTACAGTATCTGATGACAGCCACCATTGATCAGCTGTTGGTGCAACGAAGAGAAAACATATCAGCTGTTGTTCAAAGTGAAGATGCGAACAAGAAGCTGACAACAGTTAACGGAACAGTGAAGATGCGAACAAGAAGTTGACAACAGTTGAGAAACAATAAAGAAACAGAAGAGAAGCTGTTGCGCGTAATAAGGAGCAATTGTTACGAAGCACTTGTTTATCAACTGGAACGTGAGGATAATTGTGGCATCAGCTGATGACAACTCAGATGAAGAACATTAAGAAGCGATCAGCTGCTGGAACATAAAAGCAAAATCAAAAGATGACAAAAGCCTGCAAAAGAAAGGACACAAGGACAACTCCCTGTCGGTACTTTACAGAACATCTTTTAACGGGAAGAAAAGTATGTCAAACGGATTAAATTGAACAGAGGCTTTATATACAAGAAGATTTGAAGGAATCGATGATGCTGGTGTGAAAGACAAAAACAGAGAAATTACAGAGGGAAGAAAAATAGAGAGACGAAGCAGTCGACCACCATTAGAGAGGAGCGCACAACGAGCGTCGACTGCTGAGTCTTCATCAGCTCTTTAGGAGCATTTCCCACTTGTGTGAGATTTTATTATTAAGAGAGTTGCTTACACTGTAAATCTCACACACACAGAGATTCATTCACATTCATGAGAGTTGAGCGATATTGTATAGTGAATGAATCTCAAACCCAAAACAAAAATCAGATCCCGTCCAAGCACGAAGACGTTAAACTCTGTGTCTGTAGCCTTTCTCACAGAGGCGTAAAACAAGTGATTGAGTGAACAGCCGAGGGCTGATTTAGAGTTCTAGGAGTTCGAATTTGGGTAGTGGGTAAGTCCCAAATTCGATTCGGTCTGCGGATCAAATTCTTCTAGTGGAACCTTCCGAGACGGAAGAAGGGGAGACGTAGGATATTTATATCCGAACTTCCATAAACAAACATTGAGTAATCTCTTTACGATTTACAGTTCCACATACGCATTTTATGAGCATTCGCATAACACATCTGTTGGCACACACACATGCACAAATCTGTTTGGAACAAAAAGATGTCACGCATACTTTAACTGTCACAATTGTACAGCAAACAGATTTCATGCACTGTTAGTCACGCATCATACATATGCTTTAATAGAAATCTGTTTGCGTTAGTTTTAAAATTTAGGATTCAGTTCTGGTGTTTTCCGCATGTTTTTATTACATATCAGATCTGTCTCCGGTGCTCTGTTTTATGTTCAAGAACCCGAGGTATTGCACCTCTTTTTGGCAGCGCAAAATTTTTAACAATGCAGCGCTCTTTATTTTCTTTATATTTATGGATCATATCTCACGCCCTCCCTTATGTTATGCTGTTTATTGTATTGCATCTCGAGATCTGATCCTTCGGTCCTAACACATCTCTCGACACAATATGCCCTAAGAATGCCATCTGCTCCAGCCAAAACTCGTACTTGTTGAACTTGGCATACAATCTATGCCCTCTCAAAGTCTGCAAAGTTGTCTGCAAGTGCTGCCTATGCTCCTCCAAACTCCTCGAATAGACTAGGATTTCATCGATGAAAACTATAATGAACTTGTCTAGATACTGCCTGAATACCCTGTTCATCAGATCCATGAAAATCGATGGGGCATTCGTCAGGCCAAACGGCATCACCAAGAACTCGTAGTGGTCGTAGCGTGTCCTAAAAGCAGTCTTGGACACGTCCTCCTCTCTAACTCTCAGCTGATGATAGCCAGATCTCAAATCAATCTTCGAGAACACCGAAGCTCCCTGCAACTGATCGAATAAATCCTCAATCCTCGGGAGTGGATACTTATTCTTCACTGTAACTCGATTCAGCTCCCGGTAGTCGATGCACAATCTCATGTTGTCATCCTTCTTCTTCACAAACAACACTAGCGCGCCCCAAGGGGAAAAGCTAGGGAGAATGAATTCCTTATCAAGCAACTCCTGAATCTGCTCCTTAAGCTCCTTCATCTCGGTAGGAGCTAATAGACAGGTGTCTTAGATATAGGCACTGTCCCCGGCATCAGCTCAATATAAAACTCCACTTCTCGCTCCGGTGGAACTCCCACAACATCATCAGGGAAGACATCTGCATAATCCCTGACTACCTCCACCTCAAATAGTGAAGGGCCTGCTGAATCTCCAGAAGCGGTAATGCTGGCCAAGAATGTCTGACATCCGTGCTCAACTAGCTTCCTGGCCTGAAGGAAAGATATAAATATGGGCTTCCGCGGCCTCCTAGATGCCTCAAATAAGAAAGCCTCCTGCCCTGGCGGTTTGATAGACACTGTCCTCTGCTGAAAGTCAATCACTGCTCCGAACTCTGTCAGTCAATCCATGCCTTGATGAGGTCAAATCCTATCATCGGCAAAACGACCAAATCCGCTCTGACTGCGTGATCCTGAAACATCATCGTCGGACCCTGCACGACGCTGGTCGTCGTCAACTCCTCTCCCGACGGGACCGTCACGGCGAGAGCTACCCCCATGCTCTCTGGAACAATACCCATCCTCTATGTGAATGCACTCGAAAATCATCGGCAAAACGACCAAATCCGCTCTGACTGCGTGATCCTGAAACATCATCGTCGGACCCTGCACGACGCTGGTCGTCGTCAACTCCTCTCCCGACGGGACCGTCACGGCGAGAGCTACCCCCATGCTCTCTGGAACAATACCCATCCTCTATGTGAATGCACTCGAAATAAACGAGTGGGTCGCCCCTGAGTCTAGCAAAGCGATTGTAGTGACACCCAGCACATGGATATCGCCTGAAACAGAAACGTCACACAGGTACGCGTTTACGATCATACTAAATCCCAAAAAGGCGGATTAGAAACCTAAGACATTTCTAAGTTCGCTAGTCCTATCCATGTAAGTTCTCAAGGCAAGACCTATAAGGTCTAACAGTTCTCACTTATATCAATCCAGTAACCTAAGGCATCGAATCTCCTAGCAGTGCTCTACTCGGCAGCTAGCGAATCTGTAGTCCCGGCAAACTCCTTGCGTCCCTCTTTGCGGAACCGCTCAGCCACATCCTCCTCGTGAGGCTTCCCCGAATGCTCCGACTGTCTCTCTAGGATCCTGGTGATCCCGGCTAACATCTCCACGTTAGCCCTCTCAAACGGCGTCATCTGAGGAGGTGGGGGAGGAGGAGGTACATCATCATCCTGCTTATCTCTAACACGTCTGGCGGGCATACTAATTCACCAAAACCTTATCACGTAAATCTAAGTGCATGACTAAGAGTCTATTTTTAAAACTCTAAGGCCAAAAATTCATGCAGAACTAAAACATGCCGCATGCAAACATAAACATAAATAATAAAATAATAAAACTCACAGACTGGTAGTGCGACTTCTGAGCTCCACGCAGCAGGCTAGTACCCCATCAGAACCACCGCTCTGATACCAACTGAAACGAACCAGACTCTAATTTTTTTTTTTAAAACATGTGCGGAAAACATAAACTTAAAGTATGACTCGTTCCCTTTTAAAGCATTTCTAAATCATTTACTCACCCATACTTCAAACATAAATAAAGGAATATTTAAAAACGTTAAATCATTCAAACGGAATAAAAGTCAACTGAGTAAAAGACTGAAAGTAAATGATTAAAACCAACATCTAAAACTGTATCATCTCAAAACATAACATCGCTGCGGTCAAGGGGTACTGCTGCAACAGGCGCTCAGATGTCCTCACCGCCAGTCGGTGTAAACTCAACAGGATCATCACCTGCATCATTTAAACCTAGTGAGCCTAGAGGCTCAACATGCTCTATCATATATCATAACAAAGTACATACTAAGAAAATCATATACAAGCACATACTTGTAATAAAATAACGTTAAAAACATGAATGCGTGCATGATCTTAAAACATTGCTTCATACATTTCATATCACACATACATAACATAAACATACATAAGGCATGACATAACATAACAGGAAAAACGTATGAGTCGTATCAGTGAATGTGAGCGAGCATGTGACTGATCAGTCGAAATAACCAACGTACGTGGCGGTGTGGTTCACCCGACCTCAAGCCAGAATTCCTATATGTCACACCTCTATGCTTGCCACTTCACCATGTCGTGATCACATGGATCCATAGGCTCATAATCATACATTAAAACAGGGGATCCCCGGGCCCGACTACCCGGCTAGCTCCTATCATTAAACTTTGCCACATCACTTCAATTCCTCGGGTTTTATCTTTTACAAGAACATAAGTTTAACATTCATGAAACATCCATGATACATGAATTTCGTAAACTTATGCAAGTTTAAAAGCTTAGCCCGTTAATGTATAATTAATCCTTTCCTTTAAAAACATTTACGTATATAACATACTACATATATAATTAATTATATATTTACGGGCTTCTACATTTTTTCTACTTCGGTCAAGTAATGATTCAGGAGTCTGGCCCACTACTTCTAGACTAAACATCACTCATAACTCAGACGATGAAACGAATGTTCACCCCTTTTTAAATTTTTTGCCAATTTTCATTAAATTTTGACTTATAAATCAACGTTAAATTTTGACTAATAAAATCAATTTTGACTCCTTAAAATCAATTTGGCTTATTAAACTTGATTTTGGTTTTTAAAATCAATTTTGACCCCAAAAGCCGATTTTGACCAAAAGACCGATTTTGACCAAATTAAATCCCAAAGAATCGATTTTGACTTAACTAAAATTCCAAAGGCCCCAAGTTTGACTAAAAACTTAAAAATAAGTATAACTTTAATTATTTTAAAAGTTTGACTCAATTTTAAAACATCTGACTATTTTCTTTAAAATTGGACCTTGAACTTAAAATTAAAAATAACAGGTCCATAATGAAAATAACTTGGCCATGTGACGCCCGAACCCATGGGGTCACGAATTTGGGGTGAATTAAAATTTGAAATAAAAATAAAGGGCTAAACGGCAATTTGTTATAAGCTGTATTCCTTATAACTTAGAAAAATTTCGAAACACAACACAAAACGGACATACACACGTTCGACGCCAAGTACTGAAATTTTGCGGAAAACAGATTTCATATATATACTGCAAATGCAATATTACAACATCTGAAATTCTACATGAATTTTCTACTGTTGCAATTGATCTAATACAGATGTCTATGATAAAAGACAACAACAGCTAAGACACGGAAAACGTTGTCCATAGATAAACACTTCACCACCCAGCTGTCTCAGCTTCCACCTTCCGCTTGACCCTTAACTGTCTCACCTGCACCATTTTAAAAGCTAATGAGCCTAGGGGCTCAGCAAGTAAAATCTGAGTAATAACAAAGTCATTTAACGCAGGCAGACATCTGAACATTTACATAACTGAGTTTAAAGGAACTTCATTTAAACATAAGCATTCTTTCGTAAACTTTCTTAAACTTTCTTTTCATTTTCGTAACTTTCGTTAGCTTGGATGCGGGGATAATAACCCAGATCCCTTCATTATTTTCTTGAACTTTAGAATTTATGGCTTAGAAGCTCTCCTTAGGTCCGTTGTGCACTTGATCAAATGACTTTTGATATCAGTTCTAGCATATAGCTCATTGTGAAAGGGCAATCTGTCGATTGCTCACCCTTCCGTTGTGACCGTCTGTTATCTATGCCATAAATCCTTAAAAATAAACTTTCATTCCTTTAAACTCCTTTCTTTTGAAATCTTCTTTGAAATCTCACTGGGTTCGCTTCTTTTAAAACTTGATTCCCATTTTAAAACTTATTGAGTATCAGATTTGACTACTGGAAAAATGATCGCTGAAATGCGAACAGATTTCTCTAAAGGAAACTATATTGGAAAGCAAAACAGATCTCGATTGTGAAAAATACATAACTAACGTTGAAACAGATGTCGTTGGTCAACTCAGATGTCAACGCAGGAATAGCGTTTGGAAAAGAAACAGATGTCTGATTATAGAATAGTAAAGCTAGCGTAAAACAAATATGTCCAACGGAATAGTGTTTAGGAGTAAAACAGCTGTAACTTGGTCAACTCAGATGTCAACGCAACTAAGTTGGTCGACTAAGATGTCAATGAATAATCGCAAGCGACTCAACAGTGAAGTATTTAATACTGTGAGATCTGACCAAAATCTAATGTGTAGCGAAAACACTAGCTGAGGTGAAAACTTCTGATTTTAAATATGAAATTTAGTCGCTAACATAGGAAACAAAGTCTGACTAAGAACTTGGTGCTGCAACATCACGAACGACATCTACGATACCAGTTCTACCTATCAAACCAGACTTAATTTCTGATTCGACTAGCATCTCCGATTACATAGAGTCAAGTTCAGATGTTACCATTCACCAGAAAGAAGAACATTCATGAACATACATGACTCAAATATGAACTGCTCAGTACTTTGAAAACATCCTTAACTTTCTTAAAACATTTTGGAAAACTAGGAAGCAGAAAACATATCTTTGAACCCGATCTTTCAAAGTCTGACTAAGAACTTGGTGCTGCAACATCACGAACGACATCTACGATACCAGTTCTACCTATCAAACCAGACTTAATTTCTGATTCGACTAGCATCTCCGATTACATAGAGTCAAGTTCAGATGTTACCATTCACCAGAAAGAAGAACATTCATGAACATACATGACTCAAATATGAACTGCTCAGTACTTTGAAAACATCCTTAACTTTCTTAAAACATTTTGGAAAACTAGGAAGCAGAAAACATATCTTTGAACCCGATCTTTCTCTTCCTTAAACTTTCTTGAACATACATAAACTGTTAGACTAGATGCCCAACTAGCCAACTTGTGGCGTGTAGGTTTTATTGACTCTTTGTATAACGATCTTTATTTATGAAATTCGCAGTTTTTTTATGGCGTTCTTTATTTTCATTATGCTATAATGTTAACAATTGTGTTGGATAAAGACCTAGAATGCACCATAGTGTATGTTAGATGTGATAGTGGATATGATGGCTATCATGAAACACATCTAATAGTCACTGTGTGTTCTAAACTCGTTCCTAGTCGATTGGACCGTCAAAATGAGGATAAGGCTGCCCGAGCTTGAGACTAGCATCTGCGATGCGAAGTACCATGTTTCATTGGTAGGGAACATTGTGATGTTCTGAGCATGCAGATGGATAGTGACCTGATGATCTATCGAACTATCCTCGTTCGGACTTTCCAAGTGGTTACCATTTGTCGAGTGGATAAGTCCGAGGTCTTGGTTGTACTGATTAGTCCTCACTACTCAAAACGTCATTGAGACTCTACATGATAGGTGCCTCACTTTGACCCGTTTACCGACTCAGTTGGGGTCATTAGGTGGCGGGATTGGGTGAGGACCCGATGCATGTAGGAGTCGATGCTTCGTTGTCGAGGATTCACCGCTCGCTTTTATGCGTGGATATCCTATGCTATCTGAGGAGGTAATAGTGTGATAAATCTCTGTCCATGGTACTAGATGTGTTTTAGGTAAATGGGTTTACCTAGTAACACTCGTGATGTCACTATTTGATCTCCGAGATGTATGCATAGTTATCGGATCTCTAGCGACTCTCGATATACCAATGGTCGTTGCTCTGATCGGGATATATGTGTTGAAAGGACCGTACTGTATGCTAACCACGACCAACTGGTTCTTGCAGGCACTGTTGGTCCGTATAAAATAGGATCAAAAGATCAGCAGGCGCGCATTTGATAAAAGACTTAAAATATTTTCGCGCTGCTGATACTACTGGAGCTGTAATAGCTCGTTGTTCTTGAACATATAAAAACTCATAAGCAGAGCACCGGAGACAGATCTGGTATGATTTAAAAATCATGCGGAAAATACCAGAACTGAATCCTATATTTTAAAACA